>PVJI01027012.1:0-18246 GCA_004026765.1 Micronycteris hirsuta
CTTCCATCTCTATGTGTCCCTGGGTCCAAATGTCCCTTCTGTAAGTACAGAATCCCTACTAAATTAAGGCTCATCTTCATGACATCATTTTAACCTGTCTGCAAAAACCTTATTTCCAAATAAGGTCACATTTCTAGGTACTGCTGGAGAGGACTTCAATACCTCTTTTGGGAGGCAAGTGGGAAGACAACATTTCAACCAGTAACATGTACTAACTGTGCATCGTGAAATCCCGCAGCATCGGCAATCACTTCCCTTAGAATTCTTTAATTTAAGAAAATTAAGGAAAAGGCTATTTTATGGCCCTATCTTAAATATATTTATGAGGCCTTCAGTCCTACTGGTGAAGCTGTTAGCCACACAGTAAAGCTTTTGAAGAGTCTAAAGTAGGAGTTCCTACAACTTCTATCTGTCTATTCATGCGGGACAGCTGCCTCTGTCGGTTTTCTCTTGGAGTCTAGCTTTTCTGCCCTCGATGCTGCAAACCTTTGTTGGCTAGCCTGGAGGCAAGGAGGATGGTAGAGCATCCTTCAGTTTCTCAGTGTGGTTCACTTCAAGGAGACTTGTCACCTCATATCATTTGTGCAAAGAAGTAAGTTATAGAAGAAAAAGCAGGCTAATTTAAATCCCCACGGTATTCAGCCAGCAAACATTTACTGAGTTCTTTCTATGCCACGCATTGCTCTTGGTTTCGAATGAAATGCACAAAACCCCCCGCCCTGATGAAGCTTACACTCTACTGCAGGGGAGGGAATGAAAAATAAGCAAAATAAGATGTAAAGGAGAGAGCATGTTCGGTGGTTTTAAGTGCTATTCAAAATAAGGAAGGAAAACAGAAGGTGCCAGAAGCGGCAGACAGCAACTTTAAACAGTTCTTCAGAGAAGATGATGCTGAGTCAAGACAGGAAGGAGGAACAGCAGCCACTCTGCTGGAGGAAGACCTACGAAGAGCAAAGGCCCTGAGAAAGTCTATGTGTCAGGAACTCCAGGAGGCCAGAGTGAAGGGGCCACTGGCGGATTCAAAGTAGGCATTAAAGAACATTTTTCCTTAGAAGTCTATTGCAATAAATAAGAAAAAAGGAAAGAAGACAAACCCATATTGCCTTTTTTTAAGTTGAATTTACTACACAGAATCAAAAAAAATTCCACTGATTATTCATCACAACCAGGAAGGGAGCAAAAGGAGTAAGCCTGGAGAGAATATGGCTTGGACCGAGGAAATGATTCTTGCTGCATCCATCAGCCCTCAGAAAGTGTCAGAAATCCACTTTACAACAGTGGAAGGTCTAAGGCCAATATTGGTTGGTCTCATCTGGACCAGCATCAGTACCCGGCTGGCCTGCCATGATGGGCCTCGGAACGGAGGGAGCAGGCTCACCGAGGCGCCGAAGGCTTTAGACAACAGATGGGTCCAATATTCCACTCTTGACAGGAAACTGGGGGCCCAGCATCATCGCTCCTCCCTGGCTCTTGGGTGTTTCCCCCAAACCCTCCAACCAGCTGCTGGGCTGGGCTGGTGGCTACCAACAGCATGCAAAGCAGCTAAAATGCCACCCTGCACAAAAATGAATAAGACACATTTTAGTGTCATGAAAAATTAAAGTGGGAATCAACACTGTGGTGAATCTCAACCTGATCTCAAACACAACAAAGCCCGTTTTAAACCTTCTGTACGTCTTTGTCACCTTGCCACCCACATTTATGCCCCAGAGCAGACTCTCCCATCACCACACCGCTCTGCACAATGGCGAGGAGTAAAGCTTATCAGAACCGAACAGTCTCACATCTCAATGAAACGCCGGGGCAGAAGACAACATAACACAAGGCACTGTGAAGGTTTGCAATCCCTTCCTCCAACGGTTCCATCTGGGGTCAAGAAACACATTGAAATGCCCTTGGAGCTGTAAATGAGAAGTAAACAACTTCAGAATCCGAAGGGACAGAAATGTAAGACAAGCATGTTGCAAAGCAAACAATGAGCAAAAGATCAAAGTGTTCACTTAGGCATGAGAATGGCTTTTAAGGACAAAAGGAGAGTTCCACGCGAGACTGCATATTAATTCTCTCGCACACGACGCCAACACACTATGTGACAGAGTTCTCCGATGGACTTTCTTTTCAAGGACCCAAGTGAGGAGTGACCTAAGATGCTGCTGCCCTCGAAGCACTCACAGCAAACCTCATCCGAGGCCAAAACCACAGGCTCCTAGCTGATGTCCTGGGAGAACAAGGAAAAGCAATCTCCGGGGCAGCGATCTTGCTTTCCCAGGGTTCAGAGAGCTCTAGCGTCGGCGACATTCTGACTGCTGGCAAGAGCAAGGGAGAGACTGTTCTCAAGTGTTTTGCACAACCAAATCCTACAAAGCACCTGCAAAAGGCATAACAAGTTTATAAGTATTAGTTCTGGTGTTGACATTGTCACGAGGGGCCTACGCATAGACTCTTATTCTAGGGTGGCTCAACAATTAAAAGCCAAGGACAAGGAGCAACTGGAACTGTTATGCACAGCTGCTGGGAATGGAAAGTGGCGCAACGGCTTTGGGGAACAGTCTGGCAGTTTCTCAGAAGGTGAAACAATTACCATGTGACTCAGCAACCCCATTCCTGTGTATGCACCCCAGAGTGATGAAACAGACCCATGCAAACACTGGTACATTAATAATGGACATGGCAACATTAATCATAATTGCCAACACATGGAAACAACCCCAAAGCCCATCCACTGATGAATGGACAAATAAACTGTGGTATATCCATGCAGAGGAATATCATTTGGCATTAAAATGAAGTATCACCCTGACCAGTGTGGCTCAGTTGGTTGAGCGTCATCCCACAAAACAAAAGGTCACTAAGTCGATTCCAGGTCAGGGCACATGCCTGGGTTGCAGGTTCAGTCCCCAGTCGGGGCATCATTAGCATTTGGACTTGACAGGTAACGCATATCTAAGGAACGATTCTTTTTGATTTAAGAATGCCTGTCCATTTTTTTCATGTTGCTTTATATATAATATAGAAAGGTGGGGGGAATAAAAGGGGCGGGGGATCGGCCTGTTTGTTTCTATAAGGAGAAGAAATGTCCAGAAGCCAGAAAAGTAGCATCTGCTCCTGTTGGCTGTGTCTAAAATGAATCTCTCATTTAGCTTTCAGCTAAAATTACCATAATTGAAGTAAAAGTAACAAACTGGATGTGACTTGCAATTTTCTTATCATTTAGGAGAGAAAAAGACAAGTGGTAATTTCAGAATAGTGGGCTGCTTCCCTGAAAGGGGGTCTTCCCTGTGGTCCGGGACGCACCATGAATCCCCCTCCATTGATGGAACTGCACTTCTTCCCAGAGCCAATAGATCCCTGATAAATAAGTTGTATTTGGAGAAAGTCCAAGGAGGCAATGAAGCTGAATACTTTGGAAAAGCTTGGGACTTAGAGAAATTATGTTTTTTTTTTCTTTGACTGTGCTTTTTAAGTTCTTTCTTAAAGAGAGACTATCACATGCTAGCAATTACACTCAATACCCCACACACGGTACACACATCCACAGGGATTGTGTGTGTAAGTATATATGCGTGTATATAATCTTCTATCTATTGTGGTTCACAAGTACTTATTTAAGAAAACAAAACAGCACTTATCACAAATATGAGCTCCAAATATGTGTTCAATACAGACTGTAAATATTAACACAATAATGATAATTTTAAATATACAACCAGAAGTGAGCACTCCGGGGTTCTGGAAGAAAGCCAAATGCTGAAGTATGTCTGGCTGCCTGCACAATAGTGTCAACTCTTGTTTTACTTACAAAAGGAAAAAGGGAACATGGTCTTGTTATAAAGAAAACCCACTGACTTCATACCCGACTTGAAAATAGTCACATTTCTCCTGGGCGTGTGTTCTCCCTATTCAAAGGACTAGCGCGCTTGCTATTGAAAACGCAGAGGAATACAAATATCCTCAGCTGAAAGGTACTGCGTCTGTGAAAATACGTGTAATTGTATGATTAACACAAACAGTCCTTTATAAACAAAGTGGCATTTCCATTTGTTGTAGTGGGTGACAGAAGAATCAAGTAAAAAGAAAAAAATGAATGCATACAAATAGGGAAATTACATTCTGTATTACATAAAGCTTTAATTTCATCATGTGCTTTGACATATTGTGTATGGAAAGATTTGTTGGATTTTACTTTTCATTTTTAATCTCTGCAAGAGGAGCCTATCTAAAAACCGAAATACAAACGATAGTGGTTATTGTTCTGAATGTAAATAAAGTGTTTAAAAGCATATTTTTGCACTTTAAGCAACAGATTCCTAGCTATCAGGTTAAATAATGTGTTATGTTTATTCTTGTTTATTCTGCAACTATTAATAATAATTGACTATCTTTAAACTTTTCTATTTCCACAGAAATGATAATGGTCTGTTTCTTTCCATTTCTTTACAATGGCTTCGATCATAAGCAACCAATATCAGTTGTCAAGATCTTAAAGAAATATGCCCGAACCTCCCCAGAATAATTAATCTAAATCCTTTGTGCAGACACTGAGTGTAGTATGATAGGAGTCACTGATTTTCTCCTCTAGAGCTGAGACACTCAGCAAGAAGAAAGACGTTTTGTTTAGTAGCAATTCTACTTTAGTTTTTCCCAAGGTCAAATACATTTAGATAAAATTTGCTCATCCAAAGATAGATTTAATGCCAGACTTTGGAAATTTAAGAGTTTCTGATACATTCTGCTTGTTGATATTTGTTTATTAGTGGTGCATTTAATTTGTTTTATTTTGATTTTGTGGTCTAACTTATGTATTTATTATACTTTGAAATATAGCATATACAGAAAAGAGCATATGAAAAATGTATAACTAATTATACAGTTTAAAGTAATAAAATGAAATACTTGCATCTGACCCTCAGACCAATAAATAGACCATCCCCATACATCCCCAAATTATTTTTACTACTTTCATATGTAACTGAAAAGTTAGTATCTGGTTTTATCTGGTTTTATACTTTACATACATGGAACAGTGCTTAATCATATTGTGTTCTGAGAATTGTTTCTTTCATTCCACAATATGTTTTTGGAATTCATCCATACTGAGAAGTATAGCAATTGTTCACGATGTTTATTTTCACACAAAACCCCTCCTCCAAAGACGAACATACTGATCTGCTTCTTCGGAATAGAATAAGCATTGAATGAAGGGGCATCACAATGTTGAGTTACATGTTCAAAAACATGAAATATACAGTTCTCCATTTCTTCCTCCCTCTTTCTCTGCACCCTAGCTTCGCTTCCCCCCTCCCCAGAAAAGCCATTCCTTATACAGCTATTCCAGTTTTTCTTATCTGGGAATGCTAAGAACAAAAAAGGTACAGCCTAGGATTCAGAATAGAGGTGGAGCCCACTGAGAAAATGCTAAATTTCTGCTGTATAGGCCTTTCTGCCGCCAGAAATAGCTAGCAACAGCTGCGTTTTGCCCCCTGAGTTCTTGCTTCCTAGTGACCAGCGTGCTAAAGGAGGACCTGCAAGAAAGCATGAAGCTAGTCTTGACATGCTAGAAGAAGGCATGTTCCAGTTAGGGCAGAAGTGAATGAAAGTACTACCCTCTAAAGAACTGCCCCAGAGGTTTGGGCTTAGGAAAATACCCGAAAGTATGGATCTGCAGAAATGAATGAGAAATTTTTCTAATACTTAGCATTAGAGATCATGAAAATTTGGGCATATTAGGAGGAAAGTTGGGGGAAAGAGAGAAGCCAGGAGTTTGATATAATGCTGGGGCAACATGTGGGATAAAAATAAATTAAAGATAAAGGTAAATTATTCCTGGTGATGGAATAGGTGAGTGATTTTTAAAGAAAATATGTGAAAAATAAAGTTAAATTTCCTTGCATTCCTGGATTCAGATCTCTCAAATATCCTAGTCAAGTGTAATATAGATAATTATTACCTTAGGTGAGTGAGTTTCTTTGTGGAAATTAAGAGAATGAATTCCAGATTGGGGTTAATGTGGAGAGAACAGAACAGCCAGCATGCTATGTAAATATGACCCATCAACAGCTGAACTGGTAAAAACAGGAAATTGGAGATAGAGATGAACTTGAAAATCACACCTCTACTCCAGGCCTGAAAAGGCCAAAAAGTTCAGGAAGGGTTTTGTACCTATCTCAGGGTGCCACACTGGCTCAAGTCAATGTCGTCTGCAATTAAAGAGACAAAGGAGACTCTAACCGACATCTGGGTGGAGGAGAACAACCATATTTTAATCTCCTTTGGTTTCTATCTGAGACATCATAAAATTAGCACAAGGCAAGACTACCGCTGTGACATAAGGTAGGAAAGTAATAGGAGTTCAGAATTGGAATACATCCGTGAGGGGGAGAATATTTGAAACCATTACACGGGATGTAAAATTTTTATCAGCCTTAGGAAGAATCTATGACATTTAGGAAGATGGGCAAAAAGAGGTAAGATATTGTTGGGGGGAAGTGGATAAGAGTTGCGTGAGATAAGATATATAAATGAAAATTGACTACGACCGAATGAAATCCGTGCTCAATGGAGGTATAAGTAATATGGGGATCCAGAGGAATGGCGGATTAATTTTGTCTGACAGAAGAGCTCTCTAAAGAGGAAGCTTTAGTGGCTTTAAGAGTGATAAGAATTGAAATTGGCAGACAATGGAGGAGAATTTCTGTTTCTCATAAGATAGCAGATAAAATAAACTTTCTAATGTTGGATAAAATTCTTCTTAAAAAGAAAACCATTCTAGTGCATGGCTGAGCTTGCAAGGCAAGTAAGTAAGAAATCCTAAGAAGATAATAGAAAGCAAGAACAAGAATCCGAGGTGTTAAGCAGGCTCTCAATCCAGTCACAGCCCTACCCTACCTACCCTAACTTCGTAATGAACCACAATGGAAAGTGGAAACTATTACATGTCAAAACCTGAGAAGTCCAACTAAATTAGTACTTAGAAAAAAAAAAATTCACAACCTGAAATGTCTGTATTAGGAAAAAAAAAAGGCTAAATATTATTGGGCTGAGCATCCAATTTAAGAAGTTAGAAACTTAACAGAAAAAAATCAAAAGAATCTGAAAGGCAAGCCTGGGTCAGACAGTGCAGCGCTGTAACGGCGCACTAAGGAGCTCTATTTCATTCTCCAGCAAAGACAGAGTCTGTGTGCCTTTCAGGAGGGGACAGGTGTTATTCAGTTAGGAATCTTTGTAGATGACAAAAAAAACCCTCAAAGTAGATTAAACAAACAAACAAACAAAAGGAACCTACTGGCTGACGAAAATGAGAAAGCTAACGGAGATTTGTTTAGGGGCTCAAACAGTGTCCCCAGAAGCCACTCCGTCTCTCTGTCGGAAAGCCCACCCTCTTCCTTCCACACTAGTTTGTTTGTTTGTTTGTTTGTTTTTACCATGACTATACTTTTATTTTTAATTTTTTAAACATTTTTATTGTTGTTCAAGTACAGTTTTCTGCCTTTCCCCCCACCCTAGCCCTCCCCACCTCCCTTCCCTGTTTCCAACCCCCCCCCACCTTGTTATTGTCCATGTGTCCTTTATAGTTGTACCTGCAAACCCTTCACCCTTTTCCCCTATAATCCCCTCCCCCCTCTCCCCTCTGGTCACTGTCAGCCTGTTCTTAATTTCAGTGTCTCTGGTTATATTTTGCTTGTTTGTTCGTTTTGTCGATCAGGTTCCACTTATAGATGAGATCATATGGTATTTGTCTTTCACCACCTGGCTTATTTCACTTAGCATAATGTTCTCCAGATCCATCCATGCTGTCACGAAGGGTAGGAGCTCCTTCTTTCTTTCTGCTGCATAGAATTCCATGTGCAAATTCTCAAGTTCTTTGTGGCCAGACGGTTGCCAGGAGCTACAGACCCACAACTTGCCTGGATGTATACAGTCTCAGAAACACCTCCTTGTATCTCATGTGTCATCTCAGAGTCAATTACTCTGGACAGGACATGGCACCGTGTCCTACTTTGGACAGACCTGTATCATGTGCAACTCCAACACATGGACCTTAAATAGTTGATAGGTGCCAAAGAGAGTGTAGTTTCTCAAAGGAGAGACGTTTACTTTTACCAAAATGAGGGGTGGATGGCTTCCAGCCACAAATGAACAACCATGTCAGCCTGCTTTGAACCCTCGTTTTCCTGACACCTCTAGTGGTGCTATCAAAGGGTGGGGAAGTGCTGGCCTCTTCGCTTGGACTCACTTCACTCCGATCTTACCCTCTTAAGACTTCTGGAAAGTGTCCTCCCAAATGCCAAGGTTTAAATTTCATGTGTTTTCGTGACTTGAAAGATAGGTGTATGTTGCCATTCCAAGGTTACAGAGGCAGTAGCAGTTGAGGCCAGAAATTAAAGAACACATAGGATATCGATATTTTACCAAGTTTCTTTTTTTTTTTTTTAAGATTTTTTAAGTGTGTTTTTAGAGAGAGAGAAAGGGAGGGAGAAAGAAAGGGAGATACACATTGGTTGCCTCTCATACGTGTTCTGACCAGGGACCGAACCTGCAACTCAGGCCACCTTTCGCTTTGCAGGACAACACCCAACCAATTGAGCCAAGAGGGTCAAGGCCCAAGGTTCTTTATTAAACCTCACAAATCGACCTTCCCTGGCAATTCCATAACAATGATTTGGAATTAAATATTTGGATTGCTTTCATAAATATGGTACATAAGATGGTGGTATTTTACAACTTAATGTCAAATATAGAAACTAGTTATCAGATTCACTCATTGGGATACTTTTTGTTTATTTATCCTCTTGACTTCATCAGAGTTCTTGGGACCTGAGGTAAGACATTTCTGTATTTCCACTTATAAATCTGACTACACGATTTAGAGAGGGCTTTTTGGGTTTTGGTGGAGGGTGGTTACAGGGATCCCCTCAGTTCATACTGGGAAGGGTATGTGCAGCACAAAGAACATAATATTTGCTGGGAACCCTCTAGCTTCCAACAAAACAAAAACATATTTATATGTGAACTGTAGCTATATAACAGCAAGGAAGGGTAAGCTTCTAAGGGAAAAAGACAGGAAGAACTCAAAAAAGTGTCCCATGCAACATTGAAGGACATAGAAAGTGTGTAGAATATGGGCACACAGGTGTTTGTGTGTGTACATGTATGTGTGCGTGTGTGTGGAGGGCGGGCGAGAGAGCCAGCTACAAAACTCCCTTCATTGTCTTTGATAATTGTAAGGACAATATGGGCATGTCCTACGCCTCCGTCACTGGCTGGTAGAGTTCACTTCATTTCTCCCGCTCATGTACACTCGGAATCCTTCCAAATTCTCACCTGCACCCAGCGTGTGGAGACATCACTTCAGCCTGCTGCAAACCGAGGACTGTTAAGCAAAGGACTGATTCGTGGACAATAGAAGCATAATATCCTCACGACACAATGATAAACACAATTTTGTTTCGATGGTGTTTACATTATTCTAATGTCTCTGAAGAAGATTGCTCTCTCTGCTGGATGCACGTATATTTATGTGTATGCGTATATGTGTGTGTTTATATTTAAATGTTTGAAGCAAGATGACCAGCCTGACAACATGCAAAGATCTTCCAGGAGAAAAACCTTCTGAGTACTAGTCACCCTGTGAGTGTGTGCGTGTGCTATGCACAGGGCGGAACAAAAGTACCCTTACCGTTGTGGGTATGGGAAAGAGTTTATGGCTATTTATTTATTGCTGTATTATTTTTCCATATGAACAACTGTAAACCTACTTTTGCCCACCCTGTGTGTATATGAGAGAGGCTTATAAACAACAGTTTATAATTTGTGTCTCACGATTCTGGAGGCTGGAAGTCCAAGGTCAGCACGCCCACAGGGTCGGGTTCTGATGAAAGCGCCCCTTCAGGCTGCAGATGGCTTACCCTCTGTGTCCTTGAATGGTAGGAGGGGCCTATTTTTTAATACCAATTTAAAGAGCAGGCTTGAACATACAGACTCTAATAACCAAAAGAAAAAAAGAAAGTCTTATAAGATCCACCACCCAGGAACAATCACTGCAGGTAATTCAAGGATATCCTTCCTGTCTTTATTCTATACACTTAGAAATATTTTATTTATGTGAACTATAATTATATACAATATACCTACTATACATAAGTTTAGTAACCTACTTTCCCACTTAATATTTTTAGCTATTGATTTTCTCTAATATTTCTCTTGGGTAAAGTCTAGTGTTATACTTTAAAATAAGGGCATTAATGTGTTTTTAAAACAGTGAATGCAGTGTTGAATAGGAACATATGTTCTTACTTCATTCTATCAAAGTTTAATTCAAATGATAAATCACAGACAGAACATGTGATAACTGACAAAATCTGGACTTTGCCCCAAAACAAGTACTTTTTAATTCAGTTTTTTTAATCTTGTTTAAGTCACAGACCTCTTTGAGAATCCAATAAAAGCTTTGATCCTCTTTCCAGAAAAATGTACATGCATGCGACATTTTGCAAGCTATTTCAAAAAGTCTGTATTTCCATTAAAACCCACCTCTGGAACCCCAGTGGACTACAAACTTGATTTAAGTACCCTGGTAAAAAAAATGTAAAAAAATTCTGCTTTTTTTACGTTCAGAAACAGGAATTCAGTGAAATACTAATAAACAAGTTAGCACCAATCTCTGAAAATGTTACATTTACATCTGTATCGCAGCCTAAAAGGAAGCCCCCAGTCATTCTGATCATCTTCACTGAGGACTGCAGAATGCACTCATTGGGTGGCACCCCCCAACCAGACAATATATGGTGGGCAGTGTCTACATGCCAGGCTCAGCATGGAACCAAGCAGTTGCTGAAATAAATGCCCCCTCCCTCAAAAAGGTATGAGTCAGCGAGAAAAACAAATCCTAAAACCCAGAGTGTGATAACTGCTAAGTTACAAGTAGACCCAGTGCTACGGCATCCCAGTACATAGCCTAGAACAATATTAGAATGAAATTTGAGGAAAATAAATGTTTACACATTGTGGCAAGTATATAGTTTTTAAATTTTAAAAAAAATATTGAGTTTAGAGAGAGAGGGAGGGAGGCAGAGAGAGAGAGAAGGAGAGAGAGAGAGAGAGAGACATTAATTTGTTGTTCCTCTTATCTATGCATTCTTTGGTTGATTCTTGTATGTGCCCTGACTGGGGATCGAACCTACAACCTTGGCATATTGGGACAACTGAGCTACCTGGCTGGAGCAATAATATCTATTTTTAAAATGCTTTGCCTATAATGTACCTGACAAAAATATCCTTTCATCTCTTGGTTTAATATTTTTTATTCCATGTATATATCATAAAGGTGCATTGCCACCAAGGTATTGTTCCACTTATTTATACATTTATTGGTTAATTCTTTTAAGTGCTCTGACCGGGGATCGAACCCACAACCTTAGAGTATCAGGACCACACTCTAACCACTTGAGCTACCTGGTGGGGGCAAGTGTATATTTGCACAGAGAATTCACTTAGAAAATATTTTAAATTGGCTTTTCCACAGTTTGATGACTGTATAAATATTGTGTATACATATAGAAGAAACATGCCAAATATAATTTCTCTTTCTTTCCCTCTAGACAAAGGTTAATTTTTCTAATCTTCCTGGGAAATTCCTTGATTTCCTACCAGTAAACTCTGTTCAGTCAACATGTGTATGCAATTTCTCTGTGGTAACAGACTATATCATGCAAGCCGCAAGACAGCAAATTGTCGTGGACAGAATCTTCCTTCTCAGAATAGCATGCATATTTATAAAGCTGTGAACTTGAAAAGAACAAGCTTATCTTCACCAAACATGGCTGTCAAGAGGGGTTCTTGCTAGATCCCAGACGTAAGAGTTTCCAGGAAGAAAGGAGTACAGTCAGAATGGAAAGGGGAAAAAAAATGAAAATGGCACTTCAGCAATTACCTTCCCAGAGTCGATACGTCTTACACTGTCTTTTACATAAGTCTCACCCCAATGCAATGCCTACTAATTAATTACTGACTAGAAGAGGAAACAATGTTGGTTATTTTAATGAACTTTACGCTAATTTTTAAACTATTTCCAACTCAAGTGCCTTATTTTGGATATTGGGTGGCCTATATATATTCTGTTTTCCTAATTTCTCACATCTACATCATTGTCTTGGTACCAGCAATAAATATTTTCTTTCTAATTATAATTATTTCGCTAAGAAAAACTGAAATGAATCTCAATTGCTCATCTAGTAGGATAATGAATACCAAATTCAAAGATCATTGCAAATGCTTTCAACAAAGCAGTACATAAATAATCAATTGTGCTCCTCCTAATGTAACATCTAATGCTGTCGGTTAAGTAAAATGAAAATTACCTAAGGAATCCATCCTCTAAATATAAGAATAACTGTTTTCCTAAAGATTGAAAAGTATGAAACTAACATTTTAATAAATGCTCTTTCTCATCTTCCAGATCAGCATATTAAAGTAGTTGTTCAATGTCATTACTGCTTAGTATTAATACCCTCAATTCCTTCATCTTATCTCTTTAAGATAAATTAGTCCTTCATTTCTCAACAACTGATGGAAGTGATGTAAATCCAAAAAGCAGCAATTATGCAAAAACTAAAGTCAAAACAGTTTCTCCTCCCTTCTCTAACAGCTTGTAAGCATAATTAATCAAATCAAGCTTCCCTCGCATCATGAAGAGCTATAATTTCAAACAGAAAATTACAGCATTCTTGCCATAGTACATATAAAGTAAATTAAGAAAATATGTACATAAAGTAGGAGTCTGTGCTGGCTGACAAATTTTATTTTATTAAATCCCACTCTGTATCATAAATCAATATTCATATTACATGCACTGCCCATTGAAGAAGCTATCTTATTAGCGATTTTGAATAATTCAAAATACGATAAATTAAAATATTTCTTATGTCAATCAATAAATCAAAAGAACAAAATTAAGGGATACCTCATCCTCAGGAGTAATCTCAAATATATCTAAAGTGTTATATTAATAGTATGCCTTGGCAGTATTTTTAACAGACTCAACACATGTAAAAGCAAAAAGTAGCATTAAAAATAACTGTCTATAATGTTCCAAATTAGGATATCATCAACTTCTGGTGAGATATGCCTTTATTCAATTTTTCCAGGAAACAAGATTTAATAATTACTCCCATTGTTTGCAGAAATATGTGGGTTTTGCTCTCTCAGTTTTGAAGATTCACTACGTCTATGCATCTAAATAATTGCCTAATATTATGAATGCAGGGAAAACACTGAAATAGCAATTTGCTACCCAAGATATGGTATTAGAGAGAGCACTCTCTTTCACTGAAGCATATCTTAAAATCCCTCCTCTTTCTTAAAGCCTCTGTAGACTAATTGAATGTAGAAGACTAACAAATTTCATGGCTTACTACCACCCTTTCCTATATAATTATTCCCCTGGGGGTTAAAAATGCTATTAAATCATCTATTTGATGGATGCATTTTTTATTTTAACATTGATTGAATTGCCTGCATCTTCCTTGTATTTATTTGAATCAATGTTTCCTGTCTACTTTGCACCCAACCCAGGACCAGCTCCAGATAAGGCACTTTGAAAAGCTGCTTGATATAAATGATGATGATGAAAATTATGTGTTAAAGTCAAGATTTCTTATCATCTAGAATCCAGTTTTATCGGGAGGTAAATATATTTTCTCTTAAATGTGAAAAGCTTATTTATTTGGGTTAACCAGTTCCGGACAGAAATCCTGGAACACAAAAATAGCTCTTGACTTGCACACTGAAGCAGGCAGGGCGTATGTGCAGGGCAAGCGCATCGTCTTTCTGACCAGAGAGACTGACTCCAGTCCCTCACCGGCAGTCAGCGGGATGCTGGTGGTGCTCCTGGAGAGGATGAACTGCTACCTAGCACTTCTGCTCTTAGAGGGACAGTATTTAAGCCACTTTTGTGCAGATCATTAGAAGCAAAAGCAATGTGGACTCAATTTCACAACGAGGTGATAGTAAAGCATGAGCTAGATAACAATTCATAACAAAGCCAGTAACAAATCAATCTGGAATCAATTAGGTATGCCCAAGGTATAGTACATATATTTTTACGGAAGGTATATAGATTACAGTACAAATCACGAAAACTTATTTTCATGTATAACAACTACTAAGGATATTAGGCTACTACATTAATGATTCACATGGAATTGGTATTAAATTGTGCAATTACTTATATATTATTTTATATAAACATAATGATGTAAAAGAACATACATTTTCATTTTCATGTATATTAGAAATTCCACATGCGTATGTGTATATTTACATGATAAAAGCTGTACAGATTCTAAAGCATAAATTATATAATTCCTGAAATATAGAGCTGTCTAAAATTTGACAAGAATAATGCAAGTTAGAAAACTCTATAAATGATGTATTTTATGTTATTTGTATTTGAAAGTATAGTGTCTATAAAATATAAAAATTAAAATATACATGAAGTCTCCTAAAACAAAATGTTTTCTAAGGAGATATATATGGACTTTGCAGAAATATTCATAAATATATCAGGTAAATATGAATGATAATATTTGACAACTAAATTTACCATTGTCAATACTGTTCCCATTTTTTTTCCAAATAAAAACACCATTAGGTTTTTCAGCCATAGTTAGATCCAGATTCACAATGCTCATAATCTACAGATGGGAACTAATTTCAGAGGAATTATTATATACCACTAATCTCTGGATACATCAACAAACATGGAAGGAAGAAAATATGAAAAACTCAGAGCAGGAAAATCATTAGAAAAACATCCCACAGTGACACATTGTTGAGCTTTGAAGCTCTCCAGCCTACTGTACAGTCTCTGCTCTGTCCTCTCCCCGAGGCAATCCGGGAGCTGGAAGTGCGATCCCAGGACTTCCCCAACTCCAAAAGGCTCCGCCGTACACACCCGCACCCTCATCACCTCCACTAACTAAGGCAGGTCTCCATTATACTGTCACTTGATTAGACTGTGCTCCTAATGTATAACAATTAAATGCTGCTTAGATCTAATCATGTCTCCGGTGCAAGGAAAGGCATTTTACACCAAAAAAAAACCGTCTAAATACAGAATTAGAGAGAAAATACCTAGCAGCAGGGAAATCTCTAGAGCCCTCTGCTTTTTATTCTGGATGAAATGCAACTCCACCTTCAATATAATCCACTGAGAAATGTAGTTCCACAATGACTACATAAGTAAGATGAGCGTCAAACAAAATGGAATCTGCATTAGGCAGAAGACATGGGCCAAAGGTGAATAAATGAAAAAGCTGCAAATTAAAGTTTTCAGAAAAGTCTTCCTAGTCCTATTCATTAAAATCTCAAGTGAATCTGATAAAATCTTTCAACGTAAAGTCAGGAAAAAATCACCGCCAAAATCTGTGCAAAGCTCTACCTCAATTCTTTCACAGATTGATCATATACTTCACCTTCAATTTTTTTCAAATTTCTACAGACCCATCATATTCCCTCAGTTCTCAAATAGCTTCCCAGCGCCATATAGGAGCTGTGAATCTCCCCTTACCCAGAATCCATTTCTCTCTCCCTTTTTGTTTCTTCCTGTTCTTTATGTCAGGGACTCTGTACTCATCCTTCACTGTGGCCACAGAATGCCTTATGCACTAAATACTTGCTATCGAAATATAGGAAGCATTTCCCCTGCAGTTGGAAAGTGGGCTAACCATTTTGCACAAGAAGCCACAATGGCACCTTTTCCTTCCCATGAAACTGTACTGGAAATAACAGCACGCAGGCTGTAAGGTCAGGACACAGGGGAATGAGAGCCGGCCCAGATCTCTTAAGGCAGCCCTTGGTCTGAACCTCTATACCACTCTGGTTCTTCAATAAAAGTGACAGGTTGGATCTTGCTCTTTTCTGGCCCTGTGAATTTAATATTCACAAAATTATTACAATAAAGTATAGACCTTCATAGAATTTTAGGCATCAAAATTTACCTGAAATGATACTCAACTATATTTTAACAGAATTAGTGTGTATTTTAAGTAATGGAAATTGACAACTCAACATTCTAGAACAGAGGTCAGGAAAAAATGTTTTAATTATCGTCGACATATAACATATCGACTTCAGGTGCACAACACAGCAATTCAACATTTATATGCAAGCAATGACCACAATAAGTCCAGTGATCCATCTGCTACCTTACAAAGTTATTGGGATGTTATTGACTATATTCCCTACACTATACCTTACATCCCTGTGATTTAGCCTCTAACTGCAAGTTTGTACCTCTTCCTTCCCTTCACCGGTTTGCGCATCCCTCTACCTCCCTCCCCTCTGGCACCCGTTAGTCTGTTCTCTGTCTCTGTGAGTCTGTCCTCTGTTTTGTATCTGTAAAGGGCCCGATCGTGAATATTTTAGACTTTGTGGCTCGTGTGGCCACTATCACAACTACCCAACTCCACGGGTGTAGCATGGAAACAGCCGTAAGTGACATGTAAATACGTGGGCATGGCTGCACCTCAACAAAACTTTATTTACAAAACTGTGTAGCAGGCCAGATTATCTCTAAGGGTGATAGGAAAACCACTGTTTTAAAACAAAATTATAGAATTATAGAAACTCAGAACAAGAGCTACCACTATAAATGATGTAGCTTAGCAACTTTTTCATAATCGAATTTATTCTATAGCAATGACTGTCCTCGGGAAAATATATGAACAACATTTAATGAAAGAAAATTTCTAAATAAATAGAGAAGAAAGCAAAAGTCGCCTCTAATCTACACACCGAGACAGCCTCTATCAACATATTGGTGTTTATCTTTCTAGTCATTACATATAAATCTCATATGTATAAATTCCATGTTTTTTTCATTTATACATGCACTTTCTTGCAAAGTAAATATCATACTGCATATGCAATTCTGTAAACCATTTATCTATTTAACAACTTTTTATAAGCATTTGCTCACATCCTGAAATAATCTACACGAGTATAATTTTAAAAGGCTATATAATTTTATCATCAGCTGCATAGTCCATAAGTGATTTAATCAGTCCCTCAGTATTAAATATTTCTTTCCAGTTGCTATGCTATTATAAATAACTAGACAGTGGAATCTCCTTGTGCATAAATCTCCGTGTGACAATATGTTTGCTTCCCTATGGTAAACTCCTAGAAAGTGGATTGTGAAGTCAACAAGTATGACAAACATTTTTTTTAACTTTATGGCTTTGGATACATATTGCCAGATTGCCCTCCTGAGCGGATTTATTAGTGACTGCCTCTATCGTCAGTAAACTGTAGTACTCACTGCCATACAGTCCTACAATGCTCTTCCTTTTTTTATATACTGGCTCATCTGATTGGCTTAAAATGCTGTCCTGTTATAATTTAACATGTATTTCTTCCATTAATGAAAAGACAACATTTTCCGTAACTTTGGAAGATTATTGCTCGTTTGTGCATTTCAGCTCTCACGTGAAAGACAAGTTGGATACTGAGGTTCAGAGAAGGTAAGTCCTGGCTCACGGTCACACAGTTAAAGTGACAGATCAATGACTAGAACTCCGGTTTTGGCTGATAGGCTACAGCGCTTCCCGTTCTACAACACTATCCCCACATCACGTAATACAGCCCGTACACTTGGATGGGTCTGACCCCAGCCTTTTTTCCAGCTCACCTTAATAGTTAGGGTTTAAGGGCAAGGAGCCCATAAACTTTATTTTTCCTATGTTCTTTTCTTTAGCCTGAGTGTTTCAGAGTAAGATCTAGTGTCAAGGCAAATTTTATAGTGAGTTGCTTTTGTCTTATTTTGTGTGCGTATTGGAGAAGAATTAAAAGCTAACACTGTGAATAAAAAGTATATTTCCAGTGTTGTACGGATTGCTCTTAGGAATGACCACCCATCTTGGTTTGACCACACACTGCCTAAGTTCACATGTGTTATTCACTGTGATATTGAACAGCATACTCTTCCACACTCGAAAGTTTTCCCATTATTTAGAGGTGCACTTGAAAACCTCTGCAAAAAACAAAACACAAAACACACTGCACAGAAAAAAGCAAGTGTCTTTTTCTTCTAGAACATTAGACATTAATGACTTCTTTCTGATGGTGCTTCTGGTATTTTTCAACATCTATGCAAAGTGTGGTTTAATAAACATTCTATAAAATGTCTCCTGAAGTCATTATGGTTTCACTACTAATAAAAGTCTTTCAAAGTAATGTAAATGATAAATT
>PVJI01027013.1:0-18265 GCA_004026765.1 Micronycteris hirsuta
AGTGGAGCCTGAGCAGAGTATCTCCCGCCATCTGGACAAGCCCTTTACTCTAGAGTTGCCCTTGGGCATGAAGGTCATGGGGAAAGGTACAGAGAAAGAGCCATATGTAGAAAATGAGCAATTCTGTTCCCACCACGACGGCAGGGTGCCCAAATGGAGCTATTTCGTAGTCAGAATGCCACGTAGGACCACACTAGGAGAGTGAGCTTGGGGGAGGCAAGGGGAAGAGCGTGCCATCCGTGTAGAGAAGATAATTGAATCCATGGGAGGTCGACTGGGGCTCATTTCACACGGAACCCGCGCAACAGCACATGGCTCGCTCCAAGACAATACAGGCCTTCACGGAGAACCACTAAGGGGAGTGCGTTTCTCTATTAAGGGCACAACGCACTCTAAGTGAGACACATTGTTATGCCTCTTCTTCCCAGCCATAGCCTGGAAATAGCCATAAAAGAAATGAAGTATATTTGCCTTGTTAACACAGTTTGTATTACATATTCATAAACCATTTTGTGAAACTGCAAGGGAAAGATTCAATTGTCTTGGAAGCTGATAATGGCCAAACAGCCATAGAGAAAGCAGGCAGCATGTTATGGAATTAGCTGCACAATGAATGAAATGCAACGCCTATAATAAACCCATTCAGATATAAATTATGGCCGAGTAGATGCAATGTTTGTTAAGCAGTAAGGCTTGCCACCCTACATGGGAAATTGAATGAGATTTATCATAAAATATGGTGGAGAGTGCACTAAGAATCTGGCTCCCCAAACTGGGCTTAATCAAAACAATCTAGAGAGCAGGCTTCCAGGAACAGGAAACCAAGAGAAAATGATAGCAGAGGGTTCAAAGGGCATTTTGACATTGTGACCTCAAATACCCTTGGTCTCAGCAATTCCACGAAGGATATTTGCGTTTTGGAAATAAATCATTTTATTTTTTTTCCTTTGAGAGTTATCAAAATGCCTTGAGCTCTGGGAATACAAAATTTGACCAATAATTGGCTTCCTGGTTGGCCAGGGCAGTAATTGAACTCAGGGATAGGGAAGTGGTCCAAGTAACACTGAGTTCTTGGTTTCCCTTGGACATGGTCAGGCTGTTGGTCTCCAGGGAGGCCGATGGCTCTCGGATCACACTGTCGGGTCTACTGGGTCCTCGATGGCTACGCGGCTCATTTTCTCAAAATGCCTCCCTTGAATCTTCCACACGCCCTGCTCAACAACTATGAGGGCGTGTTGTGGTTTATTTCCTGGAGCTGGAGCGGGGGTTTCTCTCAGACTCCACTTTCTGGGAAAAATAAAATGAAACCAAATAAAATAAAACAAGAATTAACCCAGCATGATGCAGGCTTTCTGGTATTGTTACTTGAAAATAACTGCAAATATTTTATGCTTTTACAAGTTAAAGTCAATGTTTTCAGTGTATTGAGAACAATGAAAAATACCTTAGGAATGTATTATAGTCCCAGAGTTGGATTAAGAGTGTTCGGAAGCCAAAAGGAATTTTCTGCCTGCTAACATTACCCTGAAATCTAATGAAATAATCTCCCTAAAGCCAAGTTTATGGCATAAGCTGATTTCCCAGTTGCTGTTAAAAACAAAACAAACAAATGTCCTATTCAGTCAGCTCTTCACTCAGTCCATATATTGTTTACCTGACCTTCAGGTAGCAACAGTATAGACCTTAAATGAGTCAGTTCCAAGATTTTAGAACTAACAGTTGTTCCAACGTTCAAAGAATTAACCAGAGAATTAGGACTTGACAACAGGCTTCTACACTCTCCCAAAGAAGCTTTAGAAAGCATGTATTTGGAGTTGTCACCGGTGACCAGCTGCACCATACTTACTGTGTCTTCACAGTGTGTGTGTATAAATAAAATTATATGCACATATATGAATACATGTATTTATATATCAAGAAGCATGTTAACACATATCAACATATATGTGTACATGCATATACGAGGTCTGTCCAGAAAAAGTCCAGCCATTGTTAACATAACAACAATGATTTGCTCCACCTTGACGGAATCTGGCGGCCAAGAAGAGTGGACTGGAATGCACATGTGTGAACAATGACAACTTAAATAAACTAGTCAGTGGGGGCGGTAGATGCCACTGAATGAGCACGTGTACTGTGTGGCTGTTGCATTCAAAATGACTGAGCAAGTAGAGCAATGAATCTGCATCACATTTTTGGGTTAAGTGTGAACATTCCTCTGTGGAAACCCTTTGGATGATTCAGAAGGCTTTCTGGGATGATACAACGAGTGCAGCATGAATAAAAGTGTGGCGCGAACCCTTCAGAGATGGACAAGAAGCCGTTGAAAGTGACCCATGTTCTGGAAGGCCTGCAGCAAGCGGGACACCTGATAATGTTGAACTTGCACAGGCTGCAGTCAAGAAAGATCGGTGACTGACCGTGCGAGAACTAGAAGCTGATGTGGGGATTCCAAAACTACTGTGTCTGAGATTTCGATGCAGGATCTTGGCATGAAACGTGTTGTGGCAAAATTCATTCCATGGCTTCTGCTACCAGGGCAGAAGGAACTGCAGTTGCTAATGATTTGATTCAAACTGCTACCAATGAACCAGATTTCCTCAAGAAAGTCATAGTTTGAAGACAACTGAGGCATCATTGCCCTATATACAATGTTTCTTGTATCTTCTTCTATAAGCGTGTCTATTTTTCATAGCACATGGCTGGATACTTCCCGGACAGGCCTTGTCATTTACATATATATATACACACACACACATACATATATATATATACACATATATACACATATATAATTATATATACACATCTCAACAAAAAAGCTAGGTATTAAAATATTGGAAAAATCAGAAGCCATATTAGTTCTAAAATATTGGTAGAAAATCCTTCTTCTCTTCATTCAAATCCATTCTCCACACTCCTTCCTTCAACTAAGATGGAATAAGTGCCAAGTATTTGGGAAGATAATCAGAATAACAGGATACTGAAATAAAACATGAAGCTAAAAATGCTCCCCCATATCTTATCCAGGAGAATAATGCTATAAGCCTGCTTCTGTATGGCTATTTATGTTTTTCCTTGCTATCATCCCATTCACTTCTCACAAAGGGCTCTGCAGAGCAGGAGTCTCTGTCCCCACTTTACAGGTTATGGCGGGGATCCCCAACGTCTGGGGCATGGACCAGTACCTGACTTGGCCTGTTAGGAACCGAGTTGCACAGCAGGAGGTGAGCTTGAATGTAATGAGCTTGAATCATCCTGAAACAATCCCCCCCACCCCAGTGCATGGAGAAATTGTCTTCCATGAAACCAGTCCCTGGTGTCCAAAAGGTTGGGGACTGCTGTGTTAGGGAGTCCAGGAAGCTCATATATCATTTAAAAAAGCCCTTCAGGGGCAAGGAATAGACATTATCTTTAAAGTGATGAACTAGAGGTAACCAGAAGTCTGGAGGTAAGTGTTTAAGAAGAGAATCTGCCAACAAATACCTAGACCCTTTCTCTTCTTACTTTCATCCTGTAAACTTTCTAGCATGAAAAAAGGTGAAGGGCAAAGGGATGGATGGCCACACCTGCTGAGTGTGTCCTTGTGTATCACCCAAATCAAAGCTGCCCCAGAAGCGTTCTGCAGGCTTTTCCACTTTCATTTCATTGATCAGAGCTCTTACTTGGCCATCCCCTAGCTGGGAGGTGGTCAGAGAGGCGGGGCTGTGGAAAGGGGTCAGCTTAGCCAACGCGTAGTGCTCGATACACTCAGAAATGTTTAGTGACTCGGACGAGTTCCTATCTCTTACTAGTCAATGAAAGAATGGGGACACATGGAGTCGGCTTTCAAAGTCAGTGTTTCTTGTCACTGCATCTTGTTCTCTTAATTAGAATAGCAGTACAGCCCTTTCTTTGGCTCACAAGTATCTCTCTTAATTATACCTTTATTAAGGCAAAAATGTTTCACAAGCTACATAATAATATGTGTGAATTAAATGTAAGTCTGAGTTGGCCCATTGGCCCCTTCTATATAATGGAGGTTACACTGAACTTGATATGAACTGGACAGACCCACACACCAAAGATTTCCAAGGTCTGGTTTATGATTCTGAATTAGTTTCACCAATGAGGATAATTTAGCATAATTTCTGAACCACTTGGCTTTTGGAGGAAGGCTAGGTGAAGCAGCCACTAGGGCTGATTTTGTAAAGCCTTGTAACCAGTAGGGACTCTACTTCTGGTTGAAAGCTCCAATGTGCGTTGTAGCCCTTACTGAAATGAGAATTCTGTAGTCCACACTCTATTGTGCATTGCAGACTGAGTAACCAGTGTCCTAGTGATTGTGTAAGTAGGACATCAGCCATTTTCCCTCACTGGAGAATGATCAGAATTTGAGCTGAGAGTTTCAAAATCCAAGAGAAATTAAGAGTATGCTTTCCCTTTAAAAGCCTCTTCAGCATCTTTGTTGGTCCAGCCAACCACTGTCTTGACAATGGACATAACTCATCTGTTAGGGAAGCCGTTCAGTTTCCGTGATTCAGTGTGGCCGTGTCCCACAGCGCGATCTCTTCTGTGCAGTGTGTGTTGGGAGGGAGGGAGAGAAAGGCGCTTAAAAAGCGAAACCTGCTACAGGCTACACTTGCCTCTAAGGCAACATCTGTCTCTAAGACAATCTTCAGGGAACTGTAGGAACCAAATGTTATATCTCATCCTTGTATCACCAGCACGTAGTCCAAAGTATGGGGTTTCTGTTTAATGAGATTTGTCTGTAGTATAAATTTTCAAAAAGCTTCACTTATCGGTCACTGTGCGATAACCCATCCTAAAATTTGGTGAGTTAAAAACAACACCCATGCATTGGCTCGCGCTACTGCAGTTGGGTGGAGGTGGTGTGTCTCTGTTCCAGGTGATGTTGCTGTCATGTGACCCACTCATCTGTGATTCATTCAGGAACTTAGTCTGGGCTTTTTTATGTGGTCTCTGGGTCCTAAGAAAATGAACGTGGAAATTTCTGGGGCTCTTGAGGACTAGGTTCCAGAATTCACACATCACTCTGTCACATTGCACTGGTCATAGAAAGACACAGGCCAGCCCCGATTCCGGTGAAGTAGAAGCACGCGCCAGCTCTTGATGCAAACAGCGGTGCGTGCTCACGGGGAGGCACGAGTCCTTGGTGGCCATGTTTGCAGACAGCTGCATGCTCAGCAGCAACTATCTGTGAAGGTTTATTGGTTCATGCGAGGAATCATCCTTGGTCTCCCAGGAACCTGTGCCTCCCTCACATGGAGCAGCAGTAGAGTGGGGAGAGCTTAAGAGCAAGGATTTAAAGTTGGACTTCTGGATTCTAAGCCTGGCTCTCCCACTAGCTCACTGTCAAGTCTTAATCAAGTTATTTAATGTCTTTGAGCTTTAGTGTTCCCCTCAGTAAAATGAGGATAATCACAGCATTCCTCTCATAGGCTATTTAAAGTATTTTACGGAGTTAATACATGTAAACCGTTCAAGATGGTGCCTGATAAATCGCCAGGGCTCAGTGAATGGACTCACATTGTCCCCTCCTCTGTTCTATGAGCTTCTGAGGGGAGGGCTGGTGTCTTCATCACAGTGCTCCCAGGACCCGTAAAGATTGGGAGGTGGTGGGTGCTCAGTGAATATGTGATAAATGAATAATGAACCAGGGCTATTGTTATTTTTTTTTAATTGTGCCCATCTGAAGGCAAACATCTATTTTCCAAAAAGTATAGACTGGGCCAGCGTATGTCACATATGCCAGAGGAATCAACACTCACCACTGATTCATTCGGCAAATATTCTTGACCACCTGTATATCATGATCTGGAAGGTCCAATAGGTTCTGAAGATGGTACAGTGAGTAAGCCATGCACAGTTCCAATGCTCATGATGATTCTATTCTAGTAAGAGGAGCAAATAAGTACACTCAAGCACAGAAGGTAATAGTAGGTAGTGATATATTTTTGAAGAATGTAGCCACAGGACAGTGTTTGGTCAAACCAGGAGTGGATGAGATGCAGCTTTGGGATGGTGAAATTCCAACTTTTCTGAAAAGTTGGAATATCAGCATAGACCTGAAGGAGGAGAAAAAGCCAGTCATTAGAGATCATGGATACAATGTTCCAGGAAGGGAGAGGAGCAAGAACAAAGGCTTGTGGTAGAAATGAGTATCTGGGTTTAAGAACATGAAGATTCCCATATGCTTGAATCTTAATGAGAAAAGGCAGTGGAGGGGGGGAGTTAGGCACCTTTAATTCAGAGTTTATTTTTAGTGCAATGGAATACCCTCAAATGCGTTTAAACACGAAAGGTAGAAATAGTTTCCCTTCCTTGTATTTCATTCTTGAATTATGATATTGTTGACCACCACCCAACACAGTCATCATCCTACGTATATAGAACTTATAAAATCTTGTTCTTTTGTGGCAAGTACATGTGAGATTATATGGTGATGGTGGGTCTGGGTTTGGCGAGGAGTGTCTTCTTCCATCAACATTGGGAAAACATTCATTTCCCTTAGCAAAATCCAGATAATCACATTTTTTTTTCACCAAGAATGAAATGATGATGATGATGCATGATAATGGTGACCAATTATTCCAGTTATTGGGTGCCAGGCACTGTTCAGTGATTTACAAGCCTCATCAAGTTTGAGACGGTTGGCATTGGCATCTGTTTTACAGATGAACACACTGAGATCTACCAGCTGAAGTGCCTACCCAGGGTCAACCTGCTGGGGATTGAACCCAAATCTCAGGACCTTCTCCTCCCAGCACATTTCAAAGTTCTGCTCATCCGTACCTCCTCCCAGAAAGCCTCCCCATTCCGTCCAGATCGGAGATAAAACTCGAGCTCAGTTACAAGATGTTCTCTAGAACTTGCGGAAATCATAGGGTGGGTGCGCGGCACTGGTTTCGCAACAATGGTCCTAATGAGCAATTTAGTGACGAGTGGCGCACATGTGTGGGCGAGTCTGCAGCACAGCCTGCCTTTGGCACACATTTGTGTCATTGTTTGGTGTCTCTATACAACTTGAGATTTCCAAAATGTTATCTGAGGAAGTGGATGAGCAGCATTTCTCTGCTTTTATAGATCTGGGGCTGAGGCGAGCTAAACGTGGGCCTTATGTCCCCCAGTGAGATGATGAAAGCTTGAGAGGCCCAAAGGGAGGCAGGCACCATGTCCCAGGTCCTTCCATGTGAAAGTTAAGTGATTTGACCTCCAGTTTAGGTCAGTATTTCCAGGGAAGGTTTGCTGGGTCATACATAGTACATCAGTTACTTTTTTTAGTTTATTCAATACACAGCAAACTCCCGCCAGGTCTCATGTACTCTGTGAGGCAAGGGGGCTGCAGGGATGAAGAAGACATGGCCCCTGTCCTCAAAAAGTTGTCACTGGTTTCCACTTGGATATCTGCATCCTGCATCCTCCAGCCTCAGTGTGTCTCCAACCAGCCCAGTGGTGGTTAAGGTTGAGGGCTGCGAAATAAGACCACCTGGGTTTAAATCCAGGTGCCACGTGACACTGGGCTAGTGCCTTGACTTTTCTGCCCCTCTGTGTCCTCAGGTATTCAACTGTGAGATTAATAGTGTGTAACAGCACATAAATAAAAGAACTTTTGTGTCATTAGAATGACACAATGCAGCTTTTTTCCAAGTTAATGATAAGCATCACCTGGTGTACTTGTTAAAAATACAGCTTCCTAGGCCCCGTGCTTTGAAATTCTGAGGCAGTGGCTTTGGGGATCAAGACCATGTTTTGTTGTTGTTGTTATTGTTGTAAGTTTTATACAGTACTCCAGGTGATGGTTGTCATTGGAAAAATCTGGAAAACTTTGATAGAATACATGGAAAGCGGTAGTTCTCAACCTTGGTTACATATTGAGGTTACTTGGGAACCTTTGAAAATACAGATATCTGGGGCCCACTCAGGAGATTGTGTTTTAATGGTTGGGGTTCAGGTTGGGATGCTTCAAGGCTCCCAAGAGTTTCTACTATGCAGCCAAGACTGAGAATACCTGCTATAAAGCATTTAGCACGGTACCTGGCACAGAGTAATGTACCATAAATGTGCGATCATTGTTATTATTTTTCATCGTCCCCAAAGGGAATGGGAAACACACAGTTAAAAAGAAAATTAAGAATGTCAACTTGTGTATAAGATGGGTGAAAACACCCATCTGCCCTAAACTCCTAAATGTTACTAAATATTTCATTATGGCACTCAGATTCTCTCATAGTCTCCAAATCTTAAACATGTTTTGGTGTCTTTCCCCTTGTTGATTGTAAGCTCTATGAGGAGAAAGATAATGTTTTTTTCTTTCCTTTTTTTTATATTTCCCCAAAGATTTACCCAATACTTTGCATAGTTAATAGATGCTCAATAACTATTTATCAAATAAGTGAGATAAATGGGTTAGTGGAAGAACAGCAGGGACAGCATTCTGCAGGAAGGGTGGGAAGGAGAGAATTTCGGACAGATACTGTGTGAGTTAACACTTGAAGAATGGTGTGAAGTTTTTTCGTCGGGTGGGGGAAGGCGTTTCTGGTGGGAGAAATGGCTTGAGTAAATCTGAGGAAGAAAGGATGTCGTAAGGGGATAGGAACACTCAGGTTGGGAAGGAGGACATATCACAGGGAGACCTCAGCTACAAGCGCAGGTAGAAGAAGATGCTGGAGGGTTAAGAGCTTGCTTACAGAATGACGAGGAGACTGGGGCACAGAGAGGTCTAGTCGCTCTCCCACAGCATACAAGGCTGGACCTGGAACTTGGAGCTTGACTTGGGCAGCTCTCACCCTCCAGGCTGCTACACTGCCTGTCTCCCCGTGCCTTAAACAGCAGGGGATAATGAAGACTTCCTATGCAGAAGCATGACAGCCTCAGACAGATTTTTGTAGAACAATTGTCTTGGCAACTGTGAGGAGAGACGATTGCAGAGGGTGATACTGGAGATCAGGAGATCAGTTCTTTCCAAAGTCTTTCCTTCTCAATAGGGTAAGTGACATGCATGCTCATGACAGCCACGCAAACAAACAAAACCAGTGCCAAAGTCAGCACACAGAGCACATAAACACACGTCCTGTGTTCTCATCTCCTGGATAGAGGAGGGCCACAAATACGGCTCTTACTCTTCCGGCAGCCAACTCAAAAAGGGTGTGTGATTCACAAAAGTTATAAAAGGAAAATAGAATGGTCACTCTGGAGATGTCCAGCCATTGCTGTTACTAACACCAGAGAGCAAATCCCTTTGTGGTCCCCAAAGTGAAGACCACGAGCAAAATACTGAATGTTGTCTTGACAGTGAGAACAGCTGAGTCCACAGTGCTTCTTCCTGAATGGTTCTTAACGGAGGGGTGACGCCAATGGGTAACACTCTCTCTGAGCCCTGCAGTGCCTGCTCTCAGGACTGAGGCCCTCCAGGAGAATACTTTCACAGCATTTTTATGTGTTATTATATACCACACCCCGTGCCTCCTCCCAAAAGCAATCGTTGCCTTTGTAAAGTCAACTAAATGATTGATCAGTTCCTACTATATTCCACTTTATTTCCAGGACTGAAAAATATGAGGCTGGGCTTTTAAATATGTATATTATAATTTCTTGCTGTCATATGTTGAGCATTTATAATGAAATGTCAATAGCTGTGGGGGTGTATTAATAGGAATCTTGCTAATGATATATTAAACAGAACAGAGGCATCCCAGCCTTGCTCCCTCCCTGGTATTGTACTGTTTTTAAAGCTCTTTGTACCCTGTTTGTGTAGAATGATGGGGTTCTCATGGTTAAAGGGACCTAAAGTTTTGCAGCCACAAACACTTTTCCTTCCCCTTCCCACCACTTCCCAGTCACAAGAAGTTGCAAAATCAGATTGAACGTGGCTGTTCACACTCAAAATGTCACCTCCAGGACAGCAGCCTCGGGAGGCAGATTGGGAAAGGGAGGTAATCAAGGAAGAGTAACTGAGCACCTGCTCTGAGTCAGGCACTGTGAACATCACCTGTTTGACCTGGACAATGACACACTCAGTGACATGCATTCATCTCCCACTCAGCGTGAGGCTTATAGAAGCCCACGGCATGTCTAGGTTCACGCTGCCGGTAAGTGTCAGAGGAAATTCTCAGGCCTGACTTCAATACCCAAGTTCTGCCCATGATAATATACATCTCCAAGGATAAACCTGAGGACATAGGTGTAATCAGTTTCAGTTCCAGGTAAATGATATACACACACTGCATCCTGTGTCTCTTCCACTGAATGAAGCTATATAAGCTCCGAAGATGCCTAGAGAAGCTATATGAAGACTCCAAAAGCAATAGTAGCTGGCAGCTCAGGGATGAAGAGCAGAATTCAAAGTGTCCCTGAACCTGTACTGGATTTGTACTACCTTTTATCCTCCTCTAGCCCAAGCCTGGGCACAAGGCAGCTCACAAGACAAAGTGACCTTCAGCACACATAAAGAGGACTCCAAAAGAAGCCGTCTGGCTCTGGCCTCAGGGGCCAGAAAGGGGACTCCCAAAGCTCAGAGAGAAGGTACCTTCACTTCCCTGAGCCCCAGTGCCCAGGTAATCATTGCATGGTGGTGACGCACAGTGTCAATGACAGGGCTCTTCAAGCTACTAAAACTCTGAGGGAGATGCACCTTTCTCTCAAATAGGTCCCAGTGGCCTGTGGCATAACCATGGCTTGTTTCCTCACCTGGCTTTCCACCACCTGGCTGTGGGTGCAGGCGTAATTATGGGAACGCTGCAGCACAGCAGGGTAATGATAGCCCCAGCTTTCTGGAGTGGGGGCCAGAAAGGAGCCCCAGGAAAGTGGAAGGTATTGGGGAAACTATATCCAGAGGCTTGTATCCAGAATATATAAAGAACTCTCCCAACTCAATAGTAAGAAAGCAAATAACCTAATTTTTTAAAAAGGGTAAGAAACTTGAATGGATACTTCATCAAAGAGAAGGCAAATTAGCACATGAAAAGATAGTCAATTACTAGCAATTAATTAAAAGCAAAGTCAAACTCTAATGAGATGCCTCGGTAACACTTATTAGAATGGCAAAGACATAAATGCAAACCCAAGTGATGGCTGTTGGGGGAGGATGGCTGGTTGGGCTGGATTCAGGCAATCAGAGGCTCCCCTGTCCTGGGAATCAAGTATTCTGCCCACCGTTCCCAGAGTGGGAGCCATTTTCAAGGACACAGCCTTGAAAGAGCAAGGTATTGCTGAGGCCATCTGGATAGTACATGTGGCTGAACCCAGTTAGGCCTCTGTATAGACTTTGAAGATTCTGGTAGGTGGGTGTGGAAATCTATTCATCTGTGGCCACCTAAGACCAGCCTCGTATGTCAGTTCCCTTGCTTATTAAACCTGCCACGTGCCGTTCTAGATTCTTGGCTCTCTCCTTGCTCTCGCTGCACGAGTTTCAGATTTCACCCTAGGAACTCCGTGCTTGTGAATCAATGATGACGAGGTTGTGCAGCAACTGAACTCTCCCATGTTTTTGGTTGGAGTATAAAATGGTATGACCTCTCTGGAAGGTCATTTGGTAGTTTCTCATAAAGTTAAATACACACTTATCATAGGTTACAATAGTCCCACCCTTGGTCATCTACCCTAGAGAAGTGAAAACTTATGTTCACACAAAATCCTGCACAGGAGTATTTATAAAATCTCTGCTCATCACTGCTGAAAATGGGAAACAACCCAAATGTCCTTTAGTGGATGAATGGATTAACCAAATGTAGTGTATCCATCCAATAGAATACTCTCAGCAATAAACAGGAACGAACTATTAATACAACGATTTAGATGAATCTCAAAGACATTGTATTGAGTAAAATAAGCCAGTCTCAAAAGGTTATATTATATTCCATTCATGTGACATTCTCAAATAGTTAAACCGACAGTGACAGAGACTAGGCCAGTGGTTGCCAGGTGCAGGGATGGGAGAGGCGCGGCTACAAAGGAACAGCAGGAGCAGCGTTTGGGCAGTGATGGACATGTTCTGCGTCTTGATTGTGGTAGTTTTATTAATCTATGCATGTGTTCACACTTATGGAACTACAGGCAAAACTTTTTTTTTACTGTATGTGAAGCTAAAAAATTAAAAGATAAGTACAGCAATTGTTTTTTAACATTTATTTTTTACATTAAAATAGTATTTGCTAAATAAATTCTCCTTGCAAAGACAATAGGACGCACATAAAGCTCCCAGACCCCTTGACTAAAACTGCCTATCTCACTCTCCGCCTTAGGGTCACCTCTCTCATCAGGTCACACATGTTCTTCCAAAGGAGCGATCATTTCTAACATTTGGCGTTTTATCTCAAAATTCAATGTTTTAATTATAAAGTATGTGAAATTAAGAAAAGACACCCCGAGCATTTAAACACATGAAAAAGACGGGCACAAAGCAGGTGTTAAGGGTGCTGTTATGACATTGTGTGACACGCAGGCATGTGTCTATGTTCATTGAGCTTATTTAAAAAGTTTTCGTTACCGTCCACCACACTCACTCACATCTCAACTCTGTCATCGTTATGTGATGCTATTCATTTTATATGACTTATTTCATTCCTTTTAAGCCTTCCCATCTAAAATCTCCCCCATCAATCATGGGCCATCACAAAATCAATCTTAAAGCAGCTGTTATGAACAGACACTCAACAGATGCAAAATTACAGCGGAAACAAATGACTCCTGTTCTGCTGGTCCCTGTGCTTTCTTTCCCTTGGTCTTTGTGTCTTGTATGTTCTCCATGCCATTTTGACCGAGTGTCTTCCACTAAATTCACTGAGTTCCTATGTTTCCGGTTTTATATTAAAATTTTTTTTAAATTTAATTTTATATTTTTGTCCTCACTCAAGGATTTTGTTTTTCATTGATTTGAGAGAGAGAGAGAGAGAGAGAGAGAGAGATCAGTGTGAGAGAGAAGCATTGATTAGTTGCCTTCTTGTACACACCCTGACCAGGGATCGAACCTATGTCCTTTCAGTCCATGGGATATCACTCCAACTGAGCCACACCAGCCCAGGTGCACATTTCTGGGTTTAAATCTGAGCTCCATTTTCCAGGTTCTGGTTGTCTCTCTTGTTTTAGTTTGGGATCATTCCAGACTGAGCCAGCAATGGCACCTGTTTGGGACACCCTTGGAAACCCCCTGTTGTTCAGCAAGTTACCCCCGTGGCCTGATCATCTGCTAGCATAAAGCAAAGCCTGAGTCTAGACTCAAGCCTCAGGCATAGTCCACCTTTTTCCTATCTTATCCTTATGCCGGATGGTTTTTCCATTTTGCTCATTCATCGATGCTATCTCTGCTGCCACTAACTCAACCGTATTTTAATCACATTAGTTAGTTCAATTGTCAAGTGGCAAAAAATAGATTAGGAGCTTGAATAGTTGAGCTGATGTGATTATTTCATCATCAGTGGTCGCAATGGTTCAGTGATTGTAAAGGGGTCCAATTTATAGAAATTGACCTAAAACAGTCAGTTTTGTCTTTTGGATAGAGCCAGACTCAGTTCTTATTTGTAGGCCTTCTCTTTCTCCATGATCACGTTGTGATTTGTGTCCTGGTTTATATGCATTTTCTTTGATAAACACTGTCATGTAATAGCACCACATCCACAGACCTGATGATGATGAGCTATGCAATTATCAGGGATATTTTCCTAGTTCCTCAAATTCCTGTGATAGTCACTATATTGGCTTCATAAGAAAAAAAAAAAAAGAATGGAAAAAGAGGCCACCTTTGGTTTCTGTAAGCAGAGAAACTTCCTACATATTCAGCACCCCCGAAAGGAGACGCCTTCCTTCTCTTGTCTTCTTAGCACCCAGGACAAGGGCTGCATATGCCTCATCAGGAAAGACAAAAAGTGTGGGAAAATTATGTGTAGGGGGTCAGACAGTGTGCTACACACTTTACTTGTGTGCTCTTTTAGAGATTCCCACGGCAATTCTGTGAAGTTCTTGTTTTCATTTCTGTTTTAAAGGTGGGTAAACTAAGGCTTGGTGTCTGGGCCACCATAAGCTTGTATTTGACTTTGCACAAATGAGACACCCAGGAGGCCCAGCTTCATGGCTTGGCTAGTGGGGCTCAGGCAGAATTCCAGTGTTCACGTGTCCCCTCAGTTGAGAACCTCTTGCAGTTAGCAACTTCTACAGCTAACTGTACATGGTGGCCCTGCTCAAAAAAGTCAGGACACTTACCCAAGGTCACAAGTTAGAGAGGTTTGCCTTGGTCGGGTGGCTTGGTAGGTTGGAGTGTCATCCCAGACACCAAAATGTTGTGGGTTTGATTCCCAGTCAGGGCACATACCTGGTTGTGGGTTCAATGCCCCGTTGGTGTGTGTACAGGAGGCAACTGATCGATGTTTCTCACATCGATGTCTCTCTCTCTCAAAAATCAATAAACATATCTTAGGTGAGGATTAAAAGAAAAAGAAATAGAGATTTAACTGACTCTGAAGCTTATGTCCCTGCTCTTTTAACACTACTTACTGGTAAATGAATAAAACTCATGCTGTCCTTACATCAAGAATATTCAGTGATCTAGACTCCAGAGCTTTCAAAGATTGGACGTAACAAAACACACAGAGCCGTTTTCTCCAAATTCAGCTCAGATGGCCTCTGATTGAGAAACTCTTTATTTTTTGCATGCTGTGGTCCACTTTTTATTGAGTTTATTGGGGTGACAGTGGTTAACAAAATCATACAGGTTTCAACTGTACGACTTAACAAAACATCCGCACGCTGCACTGTGCGCCCATCACCCAAAGTAAGGTCTCGTTCAATCCCATGCATCTCCCCTTTGCCCTCTCCCACCTCCCCCAGCCCCCTTTTCCCCTGGCAGTCGCCATACTGCTGTCTTTGTCTGTGTGTACTTCACTTTAAATTCAACTTGAGCTCCAAACCCCGGCCCCCCCCCCCCACACATCACCTGTTCAGCTCCCAACTTCAGGAGCCAAGTTTCACAACACCCTTACTTTGTGTCACAGACAAGGCCCTGGAATACTTACTGCCAGTGGCCTCAGTGAAGGAGACTCAGCATTAGGAGAATTCAAAGGAACAGATTTTCTTTTAGTATCTCAAATAGCCAATGCTTCCCAAAAATACCTGCAGCTTTGGCTAATGCAGATTTATAACTACACTCCTAATAAAGCTTTATTGTCCCCAAGTTGTGGTGGTTAAAATGCCCATGATGTAATGCTGTTCACTGATGTTGCCATTTATTTCCATTTAAGGCATTATGTAGGGGAAACATGGAAGAATAGCTTAAAGGGAGCGATTCAGAATGAGAGTAAGCTTTAATCGAAGCACAATAAAGTAGGGATGAGCTGGATTTTCTGACCCAGGTTGGAGGTAAATTTTCCCTGAGACTTTCCCACCTCTTTGTTAATTTGTAATGTGCTGCTCCTCTGAACATCCCCTCTCCTTCTGCCTCTTTGAGATTTGGGTCCATGATTCACTATTATGCTTTCAAGAGTTCTGTTTAGAGGGAGGACATAGTTAGATGATACACAACACATCTGTTTTATTAATAAATAGGCAAACATCTGGCAGAGACAGGTTAACTCTCTGCTATAAAACAAATCTAGGAATATACACCCAACAGAAATGCTTGCGTATGTTCGCTGAACGACATGTGGTGCAGGGTTCCCGGGGCATTTTTGTAATAGCCCCAGTCCAAAAACCACACAAGTGCCGTCAAGAGCAGAATGTGCCACTGGCGATCTCAGGCGAGTGCTTGGTGCTCAGTATGTGCTTCTTGCCTTTCCTCCGCTGTATTTGCTCATTTTAGCTGATTGCAATCTGGAGGCTGCCAAGCCCTCTCTCAGTTGCTGTATTCCTAGCCTGCTCATCGGGGGGCTTCTTGTATCCACCCAAACGGTTTGTGAATATCAAGAACCACACTGCTGTCTGAGCCCTCGGTCAATTGGGTGACCTGTGAAGCCATCTCTGCTTGTAGATGAAGTGACGGAGACTTGACTTTTCCACTCCAAGCCCTTGGGGACCACAATGGAGGGGAAACACTGTGTGTTGCTCCGGGGCTGCTGTATTCAATGAAGTGATGCAAAGAAAGCCCTAGAACAAAGTAACCACTTGATAAATATTGGTGATTGCTTTTACTAGCTTTCAAAAGAAAGGGATAGCATATAATGAAACCATTCTACTTCTTGATATTTCCTCAAAAGTTCAAATGAAAATCCATCTCTTTCATATCTTCAGTGGCTCCCTAACGCTTACAGAATACGTGCCTTAGTAAGCCCTTTCGAACCCAACATGTTTTGTTGCCTTTTTTTCCCTTTCCTAGATCAGACATTGGCAAACTATGGCCTCCTTGCCTGTTTTTGTAAATAAAGTTTTATTGGAACCCAGCAGTGTCTATTTGTTTACACATTGCCTATGGCTGTTTTTGTACTTCAATAGCAATAAAGAGAGCAGTGTGACACAGACAGTATGACTCACAACTCTAAAGTATTTACGCTACGACTCTTTACAGAAAATGTTTGCTGACCCCTTCCCACGCTCATCTTCCCTCCCGGTCTCATTTCGAAGGGGGTTTGCTCCAGCCCTCCCGAGTCAGTATTTCTTCCCACCTCCTGCTTTTCCCTCATGTGGTCCTTTCTACCCAGAGTCCCTTTCCACTGTGGATTTCTTTCAAAAATGTATTCATTTTCCCCAGCTTTGTTGAGATAAAACTGAAACACAACATCATGAAAGTTAAAGGTGTCCTACATGATGATTTATACCCATCTGTATTTCAGAACGATGACTGCTGTGAAAGTAGTCACGACCCATCACCTCACGTCACCACCGTGTGTGCGCGTGTGGTGACAATGTCTATGACGTGCTGTTGTAGCAACTTTAAAATATATAACACAATGCTGTTTATTGTAGTCGCTATGCTGATCATTAGATCCCCAGAAGCTACTCATCTTATCACTGGAAATTTAACTCTTAACTCTTTGTCCCCTTTAACTCTCTTCTGCCAGCCCCTGGCAACCACCATTCTTTCTGTTTCTGTGAGTTTGACATTTTTAGATTCCACATATAAGTGAGCTTGTACAGTATTTGTCTTTCTCTGTCTGGCTTATTTCACTTCGCATAATTCCCTCAAGGTCCATTCACGTTGTTGTAAATGGCAGAATTACCTTCTTTTTTATGTCTGATAATATTCCATGATGTATATGTATATCACATGTTCTTTGTCCATTCATTCTTCAATGGACACTTAGGTTGTTTTCATACACACACACACACACATACATATATATATCTGGCTATACATATATATATAATATATATATGTTATTATGACTAATACTGCAATGAATTGGTGAAGTTATTGAGATGCTGATTTCATTTCCTTTGAATATGTACTCAGCTGTGGATTTGCTAGATCCTATGATAGTTGTATTTAGAATATTTTGAGGAATCTACATACTCTTTTCCACCAAACTGTATTCTCGCCAACAGTACACAGGGTTTCCTTGTCTTCATAACCAACACTTGTTGTCTCTTGTCTTTTTGATAACAGCCATTCCAACAGATGTAACGTGATATCTCACTGTGGCTGTGAATTGAATTTCTACACTGAGTGGTGATGTTGAGTATCTTTTCATGTACCTGTTGGCTGTTGTATGTTTTCTTTGGAAAAATGTCTATTGAGGTCTTTAGCCCATTTTTGAATCACATTATTTATTGTGAAACAAATAATCTGATTTTTATGAGTCCTTTATATATTTTGCATATTGACTCCTTGTCTGATATATGGCTTATAAATATTTTCTGCCATTCTCTAGGTTGTCTCTTCATTTTGTTGATTGTTTCTTTAGCTATACGGAAGCTTTTGTTTATTGTTGTCCAACTTGTGTATTTTTCCTTCCATTGCTTCCGCTTTGGGTGCCATATCTAAAAAATTATTGCTGAGACCAATGTCAAGGAGCTTTTCCCCTGTGTTTTCTTTTAGGAGTTTTGTAGTTTCAGGTCTTACTTTAAAACCTTTAATCTACTTGAAGTCACTTTTTGTGAGTGGTGTAAAATAGGGGTCTGATTTTATTTTTTTGCATGTGAATATCCAGTTGTCCCAGCACCATTTATTGAAAAGACTATCCTTTCCTCACTGTATATTTTTGGCTCCCTCATCAACTGTTGGTTTACTGTATATGCATTTATTGCTAGGCTCTCAATTCTGCCCCATTGATCTATGTGGCTGCTTTTTATGCCATACTGTTTTGGTTACTGTAGCTTTGTAGTGTAGTTTGAAACCAACAAG
>PVJI01027014.1:0-18233 GCA_004026765.1 Micronycteris hirsuta
ACTCTCCTTGGCTGCCAGGTTACAATCGATGTTGTGCAAACTGTTCTCATTATATTAACAATGGTTGGACTTTTTCCAGACAGACCTCATTATATTTATACACACACACACACACACACACACACACACACACACACACACACACACACTTTTCTAAAAGTGTAATGGCATAATACAGTCACACTTGGGTCACAAATAGTTTTGCTTTTTAAGCTTTGCAATTCATTGCCACGATGCCATCAGTTGCTACTTCATTTTAATTCTTCTCAGCAGTGCTGGATTAGTTCATTAAGAAACTGCGATGTTATAATAATGATAGACTGGACTGAAACTATACAGATTTCCTGAAGTTCCTTACATTTCATAAGATTTTGTTTTATTAACATTTCAGGCTGCATTGAGCCTTAAGAATTGATGAGAGTAACTCCACATTTTAAAGCTCTACGTTTAGGTCTGATTACTGGAACACACTGACTGGATTAATGTTTAACAGTGGCTGTCTTGTGGATTCACTTAGGAAGTTGGGAGATGGCAATTTGATTCTTCTTTATTGGACTGGCCTTACTGCACAATTAATTAAGACCTGCTTAAAAATAGCCTTCAGAAGAGGGCCAGGGAAGGGAATGCTGTTAAAACAATGCCACAGTAGTAATGAATTCATTTTTATGCCTGAAATAGCTACTTTTACCCAGTTTGGATTAATGAGATCAGATATGATGTTACTTTCTGGCTAGAGCACTAATACTAAGCAACAACTAATTTTTGTTAACTATATTCTAGGTTTTCAAAGTTATTAGGTGCTTTTTAAATAACTTATCTTATGTAGTCAGTTCATGTGCAGTTCAGTTTTTTTAGATTTTTCTCTAATTATGATGTTTACTTAGAAAGGCATAAAACATATGTGTACAGTTTAAAGATAATACTAATGTCAACACTCAGGTAACTACCACTCAGATCAAGAAAAATTACAAGCATTCCAGAAGCTCCACCCTCACCATGCACTCCATACAGATGACAACCTCCTGTCTTCCTCTGGGTAGCCACTGTTTTTACTTTCGTTATTTCCTTGCTTCTCTTTGTAATGTAGTCACTTACATTTGTATCCTATACAAAAACAATATAATTTAGATTTGCCTGGTTTTGAACTTGTATGAGTAGAATCATGTTATGTGCTCTCTTATGTCTGGGATCTTTCATTCAGTGTTATATTTGTGAGATTTTATCCATGTTATTGCTATGTAGTGGATTTTTTAAGAGCTTTTTTTTTATATTTGCCTCTCTGTTTTTAACTTAGGACCCCTGTAACTAACTGCTTTTGTAGATTTCTACTTTGCTTTGTTGGATTTTCTGCTAAATGAGGTCTGAAGACTAAAACTTGTCTGGACTCCAGTTTTCATAAAAAAAATTATTGAGGTAAAATGGTTTATAATATTATAAAAGTTTCAGGTGTACAACATTATAATTTGATACCAGTATGCCCTACTGTGTTCTCACCACCAAATGTCTAGTTTTCATCTGTCACTATACATTTGGCCCCCTTTACCCATTTGGCCCTTCTAGACTCTTTTCCCCTCTGGTAACCAGCCATCTGTCCTCTGTATCTATGAATGGTTTTGTTTTTTTATTCACTTACTTGTTTATTTTATATTACAATGAGTGATATCATGTGATTTTGTCCTTCCTTGAGGGTAATACACTAAGTGAAATAAGTCACATGGAAATGGACCCCAGTTTTCTGAACTGACCTGACTGCCACCAGTTTGGTGGCATTTGTTTTGATGAGACTACATCTTTAAGGCTTCTGTGCTCGGTTAAAAATCTTCCTTTCTCCAAGGCTGGTCCAAGGGTCTGGTCATGTGATTCCAACAGTGACATCACACTCTGACTGCCGGGGAACACTGGTGGTTCTTTAGGTGGCGTTTGTTCCTGTGAAAGGCAGAGAATGCAGCAAGTGCCCCTCTAAAGCAGTTCTTACTGGGGCTCCTTCTGTAAAAGCTTCTCAACCTAAATGACCAAATGCAGGCTTCCAAGGTTATTTCTTCCTTGAGGCAGAAAAAAGAAAGCTGTAATTGAAGGTAAGCAGACTTGAGCCTGGCCAGGGACGGAAGCATGACCCCAGGGAGAAGGGAATCTGGAGAATCACAAGCAGTCTGTTGTCAGATTCTAATGACTGCCTGCTCTTTTAGAGCTGCCTGACAATTTGCATGTATAACAGGAGTCTATCTACAAAGAAGAATGATGCATGCTTGTGTTACCTAGTGATGGAAGAGGTTTCTTTCATTTCTGTTAGAAAGCTGTTGCAGATCTTCATTTTGTCTTAATATCCTTCGAGCTGGGGCAATAGTTACTGCTTTTAAAAATCAGCTTTATAAAATCCTTTTTAAATTTTTCCTCAAAGAAACACTCTTAAGCCAGAGCAAATTTAATTGAAGCGTGAATCTGCTTTTAAAAAGTAAATTTCTGATTGTTTGGTGCCCTATGTTCATCATGTTAGCATTTGTCTTGAGAATTTAAACAGGCTTTTTTCTCACCCCTCTCCTCACGTACTTATTCTCCTTCTGCCCTCATTTCCTAGCTGGCTATTTCCCTCCAAGCTCTCAAACAGCACACCAACACTGATCTTTATCAGTATGCCACTAACATGATAGGAAATTCTGGGCTGGTGATTCAGCAGCCAACCATTTTACAGCCAGGTAGGTTGGAAGATAAGGAAAGGACTTTGATTAGGAGTTTTAAGATTAACTTGTTCACCTCCTCCACTCCAACCCCTCCCCCAGCCCTACTACTCAATATGATTTGGATTCTGCAGAGCTTTTCCTTTCAAATATTTATGTTGCTTATGAAATGTATGCTGTATTAGGTATTCAGAAGACTCAAATTTGTAAACCACATACAGCTTGTATGTTAATTTGAAACTGATATTATCAGAGTGCTGAAGTTGTCTGTTAGAAGTTTAGAGTGAAGATGGGCATACAGATGGGGGAATGGGGGGTCAATTCAGGCCCACTTTCGTCTTCTCTATAGAGGGCTTCATCACCAAACAGTCCGGATAAAGCTTTGTACCTGTCAAGGTTGATGCTGCAAATGTGAGTTCTGGCATTCTGAGTTCAATCATGGCATTACTCTGCATTTTTTCTCAGTGTGTATTTGCATAAATACCTGAATACTGTTTTACATTCTGTGTTTAATGGATAAATATTGTTCCATCAGAGGATTGTGGAAATATTTTGAACAAGTTGGTTAAGCCTTACTAAGTAACCTTGTATGAGTACAACTTCTGAGTTTGAATAGTTCTTCCTCATCACTACTATTCATCAAACAAACTTTGGTTTAGCTGGTATTATTGAGTCTTGTTCAGGTGCTAGATGCTGGAGAAGGCAATGGTGAGTCAGATCTAGGACTGCCTTCAAAGAGCTTCTAGTCTAGAAAGGAACTTAAAGCATTTGATTAAGTAATTGTAATAGAAGTACTAAAGGCGAAGCAGACAAAGGGCTGCGATTGTTGGGCAAATGGATGTTTCTTCTAGTTGAAGGATCAAGGAGGGACATCGTCATGGAGCCCTATTCCTCTCCTTAAATCTCTACTGATAAGTCCTAGACTCTTCTGACATACTCAGTAAAAGTTTCTACAAATTTATTACATCAGGGATCAAAGTCTTCTACCTATTGAAGGGAAATATGTACATTACAGGCAGCTTAACTCTTAAAGAGGCTGACATGCTTTCTTTGGAGTCGCCATTCAGGCAAAAGCTACCCCCTAAGATTGAATTTTTGCCCTCATAAATGTAAAATGCTTTCTACTGTGATGTGTCTGCAAAGGCCTTTGACCCTTTTGTCTCCATTCCATAACAGAAACTGAAATAGCTAACCTGCTCCAAGTTCCTGTCTTTTGCTTCATAAATCCTTTCCCAATGCACTTCAACTCCTGTCAGTTTTCCCTTTGTATTGTTACTCTCATCTGTAGCCTTCCATTTACACTGCCTTAACATACTTATTTTGTGCCTAGACCACAAAAACATCTGAATGTGATGGCTATTCTCACCAGGTGATTGATTTCATTGCCTTGTCAGCATGCCCTAACTGTACTCAACTGGTAGTTTAAGGGCTCACCTTTTGGTATACTGAAAAGAGATATTAAAAATGACCTGTATCACCCTGGCTGGCATGGCTCAGTGGTTTGAGCTCCGGACTGCAAAGGAAAGGGTCACCAGTTCGATTCCCAGTCAGGGCACGTGCCTAAGTTGCAGGCCAGGTCCCTAGTAGGGGGCATGTGAGAGGCAACCAAACATTGATGTTTCTCTCCCTCTCCTTCTCCCTCCCTTACTCTCTCCCTTCCCCTCTCTCTAAAAATAAAATAAATAAAATCTTTTTTAAAAAAATGACCTGTGCCTGAAATACTAATGTCTGTTTCCTGTTCAATACAGAGGACAGGTCATACAATGGTGGAGGAATAGGTTCTTCAAATAGGATGATGGACTTCTTGGAGGAGCCAATCCCTGGTGTGGGGACCTATGATGATTTCAATACAATTGATTGGGTGAGAGAGAAGTCTCGAGACCGGGATAGGCACCGAGAGGTAAGGTGAAAGGTGGCGCATGAGTAACTGTTAGGAATCACCAGAGGAAGACGTTGAAGATATATATTCTTTATTTGTATTCTTTCTTTCAGCCCTGGATGTGGCTAAATCTGGTTTTTATTGGCAATGTAGAGTTTTATTTTTAATTTATTTTTAAGGTATTATTATATGATTTTGAAAAGAATTTATATTTAATGATGACTTATCTTCCTACAGTAAGTGGTTGAAAAGGATCCTTGTAGGCTGAAATGGGTATCAATACCTATGAAAACAGGTGAAAACAAACTTGGTGGGAGTGACCAAAATAAATTTCAAAGATCCTCTTTCCCCATTTCATCTCCTTTTTATGTTTTTTCCTTTAAGCAGGATTTTTAGAACTAAGAAAAGTAAGTGGGCTCCTTTTAAAGGAATATAAGAAAGAAATCTTGGAGCCCAACTGTTTACTGAAGCATACAAGATAAACTTTTTGTTATTATAGCTATTGTACAATCACAACACCAAAGTAAATTTATGTATTCGGCTCTAACAGAACCACAAGACCAATCAAATTCAAATTAAGAATGTCAATTTTACATGATATAGGTAATAGATGGTACTTATGGCTGTGGCACAGCTTCTTGTAAATATTACGAGAGCATTTTCCCACTTTTCAAAGTCCTGTGAAAACTTCAGAATAGTCCACCAAGATAATTTGCCTTGAACTTGTTGCTGTGTATGATTTAAATGAGGGAATCCTAATTTCTAGTTTGTGTCTGGAACACATGGAGAGCTTATTAGAAAGGTAGGACCCCACCCCAGTGACCCTGATTCAGTAGGTGATCCTCTGGGGAGACATTTCAACCAATGGTAGGTATTATTATTTTTTCTTTCTTACTATTTCTGCTTTGACTCCAAATTTAAAATTTGATTTTTAAGCTGACTTCATTTTGTCCTGAGTTCATGATTTCCTTCTCTTAAGAGCCAAATCAATCTCATTTTTCATTCTTAATCCTTTCCCAGCTCCTGATTGGTTTTCTCATGACCTCCTGAACTCACAAGTTAGGTTGTCCCAGGTACAGGTTTTGAGAAATTCTTTTGTAATCCTTGGATTTGTGGTAATCCCACTGTTTTCTTATTCTAACTTAGAAAGGTGATCTCTATAAAACATTCTATGTTTTTCAAATGTTTCTGATATTTAGGAACGCATATGTATTCTATTTATCATATCAATGCATCAAGCAGGCTTTAAAATTTGGAATTTTATGGCATTTGAATTTCTACTCTTTGTAATTCAGAATTCAGTTTGTCATCAGGTGCATATTCAACTTTATTCATGTTGCAAAAGTTGCCTGTGATATGACAAAGACATATTTCCCATTATATTAAAAGGGTTACATCTGAGACAAGTTATACCAATTAATGATAATTCAAAATCAATTAAAATGTGTTTATCAAATGTTCAAAGGGGACTTTTCAGCACTAACTGTTCATCATCAGAATGGAAACACTCACGGGGGAAAATGTCACTTCATTTACTTTTCACTACTGTACTAGTAACTTGAAGTTATAGGTCAAAATGCAATTTTAAAGGGCTTTAAATTTTTTTGTAATTTATTATAATTAGTTGTGATGTTGATAGAAAAAGATGGAGTGGCTAACTCACAGTTGCAAAAATAAGAAATAGAGGTCCAGAGAAGGGAGGCAGTACCAATGACAAAGTTGTCAGTATGCTTGCTTTTGAAATGTGGGCACTGAAGGGATAAACTGACAAGGTTAGAGCTTAAAAGGTAAAACTTTCTGCAACTCTTGATAGCCTCAGATATTCCCAGCAGGTTTTTGAAAATAAAGAGATGCATTCCTAATATCATTTAGTATCTATGGTCAATGTAGAGTAAGGGGTTTGTGGGACCAAGTCTTAAAATTTGCCTGACATGAAGCATAGCTCTGGATAGATAGTATACCTCAAATTGTACTTTTCACCAGTCAAATAAGTTTGTGTCCGTTTATTCTTTGAAAAACAATTGAATATTTGCTGTGAGTGAAGAGACCGTCCTTGAGATATCTGATGTCTAGGGCAGAAAGAGACCACTTTAATTAGCAAAACAGAGTGATACTTTAAGAAATCAGCTGCTGAATGGGAAAGGCCTGAATAAGATACTTGCAGGCATTGTGATATTGTAGATGAAGATGGGGATCAGTAGTCAAGGTTCAATAAACCTCAAAGTTCTTGGTTATGTTGGGTCAGCCAAAGATTGTTTGAGAAGTAACTTCAAATTGGTCTCTATTCCCAATGAGTCGATTTGTCTTTGTGTTTCTTTACTCTATTGCACATTTGGAGGTGAAAAAGCAATGGCATGTGTAGAATGTATCAATGTTTTCTCATTTTTTCTTAGATTACCAATAAAAGCAAAGAATCAACATGGGCCTTAATTCACAGTGTGAGTGATGCCTTTTCTGGCTGGTTGTTGATGCTACTTATTGGGCTTTTATCAGGTATGGTAAACTCTGTCAGTTTTCTAAACAAATATCCTAAAATTGTGGTATGCCCCTCCCCTAAGTCATGAACTGAGTTGAGTGCTATGCTTTATGATTTTTCTACATGAAATAAATTGCTGATGGATCTTTTGGTTGCACCTGTCCCCATCATAAAGGGATACTAATACATGTATTTAACCTCCTTCCTTAAATGAATGAGGTTAAATGAGGAAACACATTTAAATGTATGTGTATGCCATAAAATGATATATTCATTTTAAGATGCTGTTAGCACTGCCTTTTGGTGCTTTAGGTTTTTTCCAGAACACATACTACATGAGGTTTAGGAGAGAAGATGTAGAAGAGGACTTCCTAAGACTTTTTTGTAGCTATTTCTTAAATATATACTCTCCCAATTGAGGATAAAGAAAAGCATGTAAGATATGGCTTATACCCTGAAGGATTTTACCATGTCATTCTCTCATGGTGGCTGAGAAGTGGGATACTACCACCTTTTCCTACCTTCTCCATCAACCTCCCAAGACATTGCAAATAATATACAATCTAACTCAGAATATTACACTTGGTATGCAAATACAGCTTTAAAGCAAATTCCCAAGCAGGCTTCCCCTACCATGGAAGAATCAGAAAGCCAAGAATATCTGGTAGAGATACTAAAAGTTGTAGCCTTATGGCATTAAAATATGGGTGTAGGAAGATCTGGAATATTGAGCTAAAACAGAAGTTAAGTGGAAAACCTGAATGGAAGTGGATGAGATAAAATGGCAATTAACAGCACATGCTCTAGTTTGTAGCTGCCTACATTTGAATCCAAGCCCTGCCACTTGTTAGTTTTGTGACTTTTGGCAAGTTTCTCAACACTTGGAAGCTTCAGTTCACTGATCTGTAAAATGGGGATAATGAGTACCTGTATTACACACTTTTGAAAATTAAATGAGATAGAGCGCACATAGCACTCAGCACAGTGCTCAGTTGTTAACGGTGCCCCTGCTATTGTTACCTAGAGATAATTCATGAACCATGGAGTATAAGATGATTGCTGCAATAAGGAATGGCTCATCCATAACTGGCTTTTCAAAGATGATCTGGGGCAGGGGTCAGCAAATGTTTTCTCTAAAGGGCCAGATAGTAAATATTTTAGGATTTGTGGGCCGAATGGTTTCTGTAGCACGAAAACAGCCATAGACGTAGGTAAACAAATGAGTGGGCCTATGACCAAGAAAAACTTTGTTTACAAACACAGAAGCAGAGTTGACCCTCCAGTCATAGTTTGCCAACCCATGGTCTAGGGTTTAATGTTACCCCTTCTACCAGTTTAGAGCCGGCTAATAATAGACTGTGTGGTCTGTAGTCCCCAGTGTTGCAGAGATGCTGAAGAGAAAGAAGGAAGAGGGTTGAGAAAAGGTTATATAGTTTAGTAGTTACGAAGATACCAATGACCTTGAAAAACCATCTCAGGTAAATATTAGGGGCCAGAGTTCAAGGGGAAGCAAGCAGTGTGGAAATTTTGGAGGTATTTGGTGTTCATTGGAAATAGAGAAGGGACAAAAGCTTGAAGTGGTAACAAGGATGAAGGAAAGCATTTTATTTTTTAGAGGACGGGAAACCTGATGAAATTTGTAACCAGGGAAGAAGGAGCCAATTGGGAAAAGAAGGGGTAGAAATAGAAGGGAAGGTAGCATTGAGGGTAACCGTGTTAGGTTGAATAAGACATGTGTACATGAAATAACTAGAGAGCAAGCCAAACTCTATAACATCATGTTAATTTTCTGAATCCAGGCAATAAGTGCAATAAGAGTTAGAAGAAAGAGAATAGGCAGGGGGTGAAATGGTCAAGAGTAGGTATCAAACTGTGTCAGATTTGACTTAGGTTACTTAAGTATGTAAATAACCTGTGTTAACACTTTTAGCACCTACCAAAACATACACATGACGTGGCCTCCAGCCTGTTGGAGTGCAAGCATAATATCTTCAACTTTTTAATGTATTTCTTGTCACTAGGTGGTCAGTGAATATTTTTCTTTCCCTTGTACACACAGGGCATTTTGTTTTTAAGCATTGGAGAGCTACAATAGAAGCAGTGTTTCTGAATGCAGGAACAGTCTGTGGATTCAGGGGCTGTGAATTTTATGATATCTTTCCTGTTTCCCTAATACACTATTCTGGACCATTTAATTTCTTTATCCTAGAATTTCTTCATCTGGATGACAGAAATGATGAGAAGGCCAAAATCAAAAATACTATAACTATCTTAACCCTATCAGTCTATTAGCCATAGTGCCTGAATCCCCATTCACTATTCACTTTCTCATAATTTTCTTTGATGAATGTTATGTATATAATATTGTTTGCTCCTCTCATTAAGAAAACTTCAGAATGTTCATGTCCTAGGCTCAGGAGGCTTCAACATGTCTACAGCTTCATATAACCTTCTATGTGTATCACAGTGTGTGCTTTTATAAATTCAGTTCCCTTAGCCTAGAATACCTTCCTGCTATTGCTCAAATTGCCTTGTGCATGGAACAAAATCACTATGAAGACTGAGCCCTTCACCCAGAGTCTTTATCAGCTCCCCTCCCCAAGCCATCTCAAATAAGATATCATATAATATTTTTCAATATGGTAAATGTCAGTTTTCTCGGTCTTATGTATATAGTGAGAATAAAATAATCTTTAATAAACTTGACTGTCGCTGTGTCTGGTGTGGCTCTGGTTGAGTGCCAACCTGTAAACCAAAGGGTCGCTGGTTTGATTCCCAGTTAGGGCACATGCCTGGGTTGTGGGCCAGGTCCCACATATTGTTGTTTCCCTGTCTCTCTTTCTCCTTCCTTTCCCTTCTCTAAAAAATAAATAAATAAAGTCTTTAAAGAAAATAAATTTGACTGTCTTTATGGATCAGTATTCATCAACTCTAAGCCAGAGGAAAATCTATGTAAATCAGCTAAAGGTCAAATCCATTTGCTCCTTGCTCCCATCCAACCATTTTGCTCTCCTCTAAGTTTCCCCTATATAGAAATTCTACAATCACAGTGTTTAATGCAGACAGTGTTTTGTTTTCTTTTTCCCTCTTGAACAGGCATTTAACAATAGGTGAAATCTATTAGAGATAGTAGGTGCAAATCAAGCGGACAGGCAATCAGAAAGAGGTTGCAAGTGGAATGGGAAAAAGTATATGCTTGTCCATTATTTTTATCCCTTTTTCCTCATTTTCTCTAACAATTTTGCCCCTTCCTTCCCTCCCCTCAAATCAGGTTCCCTAGCTGGCTTGATAGACATCTCCGCTCATTGGATGACAGACTTAAAAGAAGGTATATGCACAGAGGGATTGTGGTTTAACCATGAACACTGTTGCTGGGACTCCAAGTATGTCACCTTTGAAGACAAAGACAAATGCCCAAAGTGGAATAGCTGGTCCCAGCTTCTCATTGGCACAGATGAGGTAACGTGTAGTGAAGATTTTTGAACCACTGACTTTTATTCTTTCATTTCCTTCATTTCTTATACTCTACTTATGCCAATTGTGGAGTCTCCCCCTGCCTCCATTTTCCTTTTCATGAAAAGGGGAACCAGTGCCACCTGCCTTTTTCTGTGGTTTAAGTGCAGTCCTATTTCCCTCTCTTCTGGCACATGGGATCATTTGATACTTACACAATGACTTAACATTTTTGCTTGTTTTAAACAAGCTTAGTATTTCTTCTTAGTTTTAGTACACAGTGTGACTGAATGTATCTTTCTCTAATAATCTCAGTAAAAATGTTAGAGCCATCTTACAGGTAAGCTACAATTTCTAACAAAGGATGGATTGGGTTAAAAATATGTTTATAGTATAGGTTCCAAAAGTAATTTTTCTCTGGGCATTACATTAGAATATTAAAAAATTATAATACATTCAATATCAAAACAACAGAAACCCAGCAATAAAATTGTCCCAGTCCCATTTTGAGATTAAATCAATATTTTCATTTGTCCTGTCTTCTAGCTTATATTTTTTGATGCAGAGTTAACTTTGTTTTGCAGTTCCTTACCTTTCTATTACCACTTGGTTGTAAGTTAGATCTTTCCTATTAAAAACAAAAATACAAAGTAAAATGAAACAAAGCAACTGTCAATTCCCAATTCCACTCTGAATTGTATTAACTAAAACAGGTACCGTCTCAGCTTGCTACTCATCCACTTTGTTGGGGAAGTGAGGAGGACAAGACTGGTATAAATGTTTGTGCTTGTAAAATTTATTTTTAGCCCTGGCTGGTATAGCTCAGTGGATTGAGCACGGGCTGCGAACCAAAGGGTTGCTGGTTCGATTCCCAGTCAGGGCACATGCCTGGGTTGCAGGCCAGGTCCCCAGTGGGGGCCACATGAGAGGCAACCACACATTGATGTTTCTCTCCCTCTATTTCTCCCTCCATTCCCTTCTGTCTAAAAATAAATAAATAAAATCTTTAAAAAATAAAATTTATTTTTACACCTACTTTGGTCCACATTTGAAATGGCGCACATACACACACATACAGAGTCAGTCAAGAGAAAGGAAGCGTAGTAAAATAAAGTCAGAAAAATAGTGTTTATGTACATATGAGTACATATTTTGGTTTGGGAAAAGAGTTCAATAACAGGGGTAAATATAAACTATATATATGAGAGGGTTTAAGCCTGTGCTTCTCAAATTGGGGTCAGCGTGCCAGAGGATAGGTGAAACCACAGGATGTAAATGCTATGTACCTTCCCAGAATGTCAATTTCTCCTAAATATTTGGACAAATATTTTTCAAAAATTAAATGTAAACAGCCATTAAAAACAAATGCAAGATTCCCGTGTTTGTTAAGATAAAAAAATAATATTTATTTCAATTCTGCTCCTGGGTACCCCTCTCCCTACCCTGATGTCTCTATTTACTCTCCTAGATTAGGAGTACTTGGGTAGAAAAATTTGAGGAGCCCTGGAACTTAGGGTGAGTCTGTGTGTGTGTGTGTGTGTGTGTGTGTGTGTGTCTTTTGTGTGTATGTGATTCCCTTGCTTTTTAAAAAATTTTATTTTTGAAGTAATTAGAGACTCACAGGAAGTTCCAAAACAACGTATAGGGAGCTTTCCCCTACCTTTCACCCAACCCCCCCTCAATGCTAACATCTTATAACTATAGTATAGTAGTAATACAAGGAAATTGACATTGGTGCAATCCACAGCCTTTATTTCACCTGTTTTACATGCACAGATATATGTATGTATGGGGGTGTGTATGTGTGGCTCCCTGCAATTTTATCACATGTATAGATTTGTGTAACAACCACCACAATTAAGATATAGAACTGTTGTTGCATCACCACAAGGCTTCTCCATGCTGGCCCTTTATAGCTGTGTGTGCTTAAGTGTTCCAACCATAACTTTCAAACTGGAGCTTGAGATTTGTAAAGTGACACATTTCTCTAGATCTCCTTTTTATGAACGAAATCTTTGCCTGGGGAAAGAGTTTTCTGGGTTTTAAGAACAGTTCTCCTTCCAAGAACTTGGCCTCCAGGTCCCTGCCTTTAGCCAGTTTCAGCTACTTTCCTGTTTACTCCTTTTTCCTGTTTGTTTCCAATTTTTGGAGTCTTCTTCCTTAGCTACTTTCCAAAGGCAGAGAAAGAAATTGTGTTTCTCTCGGGGAGTAAGATAATGGAAAACCTGTGTCAAAATTGAGACTCAGAAAAAAACCGTGGACATTTTGGTTCTCTTTGTCTAGGCCAGCAAATTATTTTAATAATATTTTATGTTTTAAAAAGTCAAAATTTCATTGAGTTTTGTGTTTCATGTAATTTGAATGAGTTTCAACTTCTAATATTTCTATCAACAAGCATAATCTACTAATGCTCACAATAGGTTTTTTTGTAAGACATAATTATTTGCAAGTCATTTAATGTTGGTGAATTCTTATTGGTGGTTAAAATTAGATTTCTTTTCTAGAAGACTTTGTTATCATAAAGGTAGTTTCAAAAGTATATTCTCTCCATTTTAAAAATACCTATTGCCGTTTTATTCTTTGGGATATCTGGCATTTCATTGGTATTGTTTTATGGTCAGATCCTGGAACATTCTACTGGATAAACTTGTTGCTGAATCTGTGGTAGCAAAATTCTCTCAAAGATGTAGCCATTCTCTACAGAACATAATTGTGTATTTTAACAAAAATGCCCAGGAATTTTAGACACTATAACCTCTTATAAGAACTTGACACCAAGATAGGTAGCCAAAGGTGAATTTACTAGAACTTTAGAACCAAGCTTCACTTCAAATGTGTAGCCAAGATTCAGCCATTCTAATAAAATAGCTCTTAATAATATTAATAAAATTGACAAAGTATCATATACAGTTGATCATTGAATAACATGGGTTTGAACTGCACAACTCTGCTTATACACAAACTTTTTTCAATAAATATAACTGTTCCTTTATATTCACCCTTATGGATTCAACCATTCGTGTATTCAACCAACCACATATTGAACACAGTATTTTCATATTACCATCTGCAGTTTCCCAGCTACAGATGAAAGATAGTTTTTGATATGCAATTCATTGGATCCATGGATGTGAAGGGCCAACTAAGTTTTAGGGGAGTCAAAAGTTATATGGGGAATCTAAAGAACAATATAAACAAAATAGAAACAGACTCATAGATACAGAGACTTGACTGATGTTTGCCAGAAGTGTTATAGGGATGGGTAAAAAAGGTGAAGAGATTGAGAAGTACAGATTGGTAGTTACAAAATTAGTCATGGGGGTGTAAAATACAGCATATGGAATATAGTCAATAATACTGTAATAACTATGTATAGTGCCAGGTGGGTACTAGAAATATCAGGGGAATCATTTTGCAAAGTATATAATTGTCTAACCACTATAATGTACACCTGAAACTAATACAAAGTAATGTGGAATGTCAAAAATTTTTATGGGGATTTTCAACTGCTCAAGGGTTGGTATCCCTAACCCAGCATTACTTAAGGGTCAACTGTGTACTTGGCTACAAAACCTATCAAATCAGTCATATAGAAAGTGAACTTGCTTGCTTCAGGGGTTTGTTTGCTCTTGTTCTTGTCTATCCTTAGGAGCCATTGTCATTTTCCTTTGGGTGCAGCAAAGCCTCTAATTTTCAGTAGCAAATGGGCTGACAGTGTTTTAGTAGTTGCTTTGCTGATAATCAGAGAAAGAACATCTTGAGCAATTTAATATTTGTCTTTTTCTTCCTAACCTCCTCTCCCGAAAACCTATTACTCAGAAGAGCTGCATGCCTTACCGAAACTGTCTAAGCTAAAACAAACTTTTCTTTTTTCCCTGTTCCAGGGAGCCTTTGCCTACATAGTCAATTATTTTATGTACGTCCTCTGGGCTCTCCTATTTGCCTTTCTTGCCGTGTCTCTTGTCAAGGTGTTTGCGCCTTACGCCTGTGGCTCTGGAATCCCTGAGGTGAGTCTCTAAAATGGGCTATAAATGCTAACAGTAATGAATCTTCTTTGGTTAAAACACTTTAATATGTATTACAGTACATACCACAATATGAATATTAAACAGGGTCAGATCCTGAGGTAATCTAGGGCCTCTTTAGGTCTTCCCCAAGTCTCCTCCCAGCCAGGGCCCCCTGGACATTAACAAGAATTGATTTGTAGCCTCCTGTGGGTTCCTGGTGAGCCACGTCCCCGAAGACCTCCCCCATCCCCTACCCAAAAAGCTCCCATGGCAGATCCCAAGATTCTGGCCTGAGAATATAGTGGTATTGTCAACTTTGTCAGAACAGAAGGAAGAAAACTATTTTTGGTCATGACCTTTGTGGCTCAGTTGGTTGGGCATCATTCCACAAAAACGAAAGGTTGTGGGTTCCATTCCTAGTCAGGGCACATGCTTGAGTTGCAGATGAAATGGGTTAGTTCCCCATTTGGGGTGCGTACAAGAGGCAACTGATCGATGTTTCCCTCTAACATTGATGTTTCCTCTCCCTCTCTTTCTGCCTTTCTTCCCCTTTTTCTAAAAATAAATAAACGAAATATTTTTAAAAAAGGAAGAAAACTATTGTGCTGTATATCCTACAATCTAATTAGTACTAGAAAAATTGTGATTAAAACCCTGTTTCTAACTATTTTTGCTTTAGATTGCTTGACAGTGACTGAAGCCACTGAGATTTAAGGTTATGCAGATGATCTTGCCCTTCTCTGCTTCCTGACCAAGTCATAGTTACAAATTTTTCTGGCAGAGAATCAGGCTATATGAGTCTGTAAGGAAAATGCCTTTCCTTTCCACCTCCCTTTTTCCATATACACACTCTCATACTTATAATACTCCCTTGCCCAGCTATCATATGGCCAAAAAGAAAGAAAGAAAAGATATAAACATGAAAACTTAACAGTTATCACTTTCTTGGGCTCCTGGACCCCCCACAAAATAGGATCACTGTAGGTCAGGCATTTATGTCACTTGTTCAAAAGGTATAGTTTCTACAATGAGGTCCAGATTGTTGCTTCTTAGCCTGCTTTACTTGCTTAGTCTATATCCAATCTCTTTGTGTTTGACCTGCAGATAAAAACTATCTTGAGTGGTTTTATTATTAGGGGCTATTTGGGTAAGTGGACCCTGATTATCAAAACCATCACACTGGTGCTGGCAGTGTCTTCTGGCTTGAGCCTGGGCAAAGAGGGCCCCTTAGTGCACGTGGCTTGCTGCTGTGGGAACATCCTGTGCCACTGCTTCAACAAATACAGGAAGAATGAAGCCAAGCGCAGAGAGGTAATAGCAAATGAACTTAATAGTGTCTGCCTGTCTGTCTGTCTGTCTGTCTCTCTCTTTTTGGTGAGAAGATAAATGGTACCTTCTTAGGGATGAAAATTTTGGGATTCTACCAATGTAAATGCAAATACCCTTTGACTCAGGAGTTCCACTTCTAGGAATTTATCCTACAGATGTCCTAGCATGTGTGTGCCCAAAATGTATAGGAATAGTCAGTGCAGCATTTGTCAACATAGTGAAAAACTGAAACAATCACAATGTGCATCAACAAGAAACTGACTGAATGAACAATCATCTGTATGTACTATAGAATACTATGCAACTGTTAAGAAGATTGAAATAACCTTTAATATACTGACATTGAAGGATGGCTAGAAAACAGGTTTTAAAAAACCAATTTTACCTGGCTGGTGTAGCTCAGTGGATTGAGTGCGGGCTGGGAACCAAAGGGTCCCGGTTCGATTCCCAGTCAGGGCACATGCCTAGGTTGCAGGCCAGGTCCCCATGAGCGCCATGTGAGAGGCAACCATACATTGCTGTTTCTCTCCCTCTCTGTCTCCCTCCCTTCCCCTCTCTCTAAAAATAAATAAAAATAAAATCTTTAAAAAATTTTAGAATAAAGTACATAGTATAATTAATGTTTCATTTTATTTTATTTATTGTATTTTTTCAATCATTTATACTCCATACCCTCTTCCACTTCCACTGTTGTCCATGTTCATGAGTTTTTTCTCTTTATTTTGCTTGATTCCTCTACTCCCAGCTCCCTCTGCTGAGCTGTCATTCTGCTTTCTATCTGTGAATCTGTCTGTTTTGCTTGTTAGTTCAATTTGTTCATTAGATTCCATATATGAGTGAAATCATATGGTATTTGTCTTTCTCTGGCTGGCTTATTTCATTTAGCATAATGTTCTCTAGGTCTATCTATGTTATCAAAATAGGTAAAATTTTCTTCTTCTTTTTATGGCTGAGTAGTAATCCATCTTGTAAATGTCCCATAGCTGTTTTATCCACTCATCTACTGATGGACACTTGGGCTACTTCCACATGTTGGCGATTGTAAATAACACCACAATGAACATAGTGGTGCTTATGTTCTTCTGAATTAGTGTTTCAGGTTTCTTCGGATAAATTCCCAGAAGTGGAATTGCTGTATCATAAGGCAGTTCCATTTGTAATTTTTTGAGTGAACTCCATATTGCTTTCCATAGTGTGTGTATGTGCACCTAGAAAGAAAATATCTGAAAAGTGATTTTACCCCAAACTGTTAAAAAAATGTCTATCTCTAGTGAATGGGAAACTGAGGTGATAGTAACGGAGAACTGAGGACTTAAACTTTTTATTATGTATAATTCTATACAAATATGTGCTGTTTCTAATACAAAATAAGTTACAAAACAATAGAAGATTTTTTAAAAGAAGTTGTTTATTCCTTTGAAAGAATACATACTCAGCACATTTCAGATTCCAGCCTCTTCATGCTTTATTTCTACCTGATGCCAAACTAAATGTGTCTCTGTATTGGATCTCCCTCTGCCTTATGTCTTAACCCCACTAAATTAGTTCCACAACAACATCTCTGTAGGTATTCTCATGTTTATGGTTTTGAAGAGGAAGAACAATTTTTTTGAAGATTTTATTTATTTATTTTCAGAGAGAGGAGAAGGGAGGGAGAAAGAGCAATGTATGGTTGCCTCTCACATGGCTCTCACTGGGGACCTGGCCCGCAACCCAGGCATGTGCCCCGACTGGGAATTGGACCAGGACCCTCTGGTTCCCAGCCTGTGCTCAATCCACTGAGCTACACCAGCCGGGCTGGAAGAACAATTTTTTTTTAAATGTTCCAAGTCATTGTTTACTTTTGTCCTGCTATAATTAAGGATTTAAGAAAATAATGGTTCTTGCTCTATTTTCCTTGAATTACAAAGAAATCACATATGGAATGGGTCAAGACCAAGGCCATTTATTAGAAAGGGTTTTTCACAAAATTGCAACCTAGTGATTTATTTTCATTTTTAATATATTTTATCAATTAAGCTGTTACAGCTGTCCCATTACCCCCTTTATTCCCCTCCACCTGCATACCACCCCCCCGCACTTTTCCCCCCTTTAGTTCTTGTCCATGAGTCATACACATAAGTTCTTTGGCTTCTATGTTTCCTATACTATTCTTAACCTCCCCCTGTCTGTTTCCTGCCTACCATTTATGCTACTTATTCTCTGTACCTTTCCCCCCTCTCTCCCCCTCCCCCTCCCCTGTTGATATCCCTCCATGTCTTATATAAATCCCTTTAACATTTCATATAATAAAGGCTGGGTGATGATGAACTCCTTGAATTTGACCTTATCTGAGAAGCACTTTATCTGACCTTCCATTCTAAATGAGAGTTTTGCTGGATAGAGTATTCTTGGATGTAGGTCCTTGCCTTTCA
>PVJI01027015.1:0-18235 GCA_004026765.1 Micronycteris hirsuta
GCCCCCTGCAATATTACTCACTCCATTAATAATAGCTACAGAAGCTTTGACAGATTGGGCCAAAGTGAGTTTCACCCATCCCAGACATGTCACTTCGCAACTTAGTGGCTGGATTAGCACGGTTTCGTTGGTAAAAATGGACTTGGTTATCTCCCCCGTCATCCATTCCCGGCCTTGTCTCCGCTGCAGGCAGCACGTGGAGAATGAGAGATGGTAAGAGGTGACAAAGGGGGGTATTCATTCATGTATATGAACGTGAATGAGAAATAAACATAGATGATGACAGTGAATGAGGAATAAACATAGATGCTGAACACAATCTAGAAAGGCCACCTTGGTAATGAGCAGAGGTGAGAAAGCAACCATTTCAACCCTTCCCAGGCTGCAGGGCCCAAAGGCCAGGCCTTCCCACCCTCTTCCTGTGCATGGATGAGTGTCCCTCACAAATGCTGGCTCTTCTGTTGTTGTTTTTGGAAAACAAATGCTTCCTTCCAAGGTTCCCCCTCCCAGTTAATATCCGTGCTCAGGACTCTGAGTCCCTGGACGCATTACGATGGATTTGTCCAGGTTTGAGATCTTGATTTCGTGATTTCCTCCCCATCTTCCTGGTCTCTCCAGAGCCCACTGAGTTATAACACAAGCTTCCACGGGCCTGGAGGATGCTTAGATGGTCCCATACCATGCCTCAGCCTTCCTCTACCTTCCCCCTCCGCCAGGATGTGGTTTTCTGCAAATGTAGTTTATTCTCATTGTAGTCACTTCCCAGACCCATTTAGAAAGAACAAAAATGCCAGTGGACCCAGCCCTTGCCCTCCACAGACTTCCCTCTCTCATTTTCCCTTGCATGCTCCTTTCTCATCTCAGGGACTAGGTTTAACCCCCACCTCTGCCCTGGGATCAGGTCTCAGATTAAGTTTTAAAAACACAGGCATCCTACCCAGCATACCAAGATACATTTCCTGATTATGACACCGCTGTGAGGACAATGACAAGCCACTGCATTCTATGAATATAAAGAAGATCTGGATCATGTGACTGAATCCACAGAAGGATATCAGAACTATCCAGCTATGTCAAGTCTGGGGAAAAGTTCTTTCTGTTATACCTGGAGCATGGTGGGAGCCACCAACTGGCTTTGTTCTCCTGACTCCCTGGCCCGCCATGTTTACAAGCAGAATCTGTCCTGTGCTAACGAGTTGCTATTTGGCACACCATTTAATTAGTGTTTTGAGGTCTGGGCACGTGCCTGCTTCCCGTTGTGCCTTTGACTCTAGTTCTCAGAGAGCGTGGATTATTTCTGTACCTTTCAGCATCTCTCCAAAGACTCTCCTACTGTGGGATTTCTACCAGGGTTGGCTGCTTATTGGGTCAGCAGGGAAACTGACTGGGGGACTAGAATATGCCTAAAAAGATTTGAGAACACAGACGCAATAACAAACTCCTATATTTCCATAGTACTGGTTAAGAATTAGATTCCTATAACAACTTCCTAAGAAAATAGGGCAGGCATTAGTATGCCCACATCACAGATGAGAGAACTGAAGCTCTAAATGACGAAGTGACATCCCTACATCACACAACAATTAAGTGCAGAACCAAGGCTAGAGGTCTGATCTGCTGAGGATTGTCTAGTGAAGTCTTGACCACACTATGCCTCCAAAATAAAAAGGAAGGAGGGGTGGGAAAAACCTAAGTGCCCATCAACATAAGAATAGATAAAGAAGGTGTGGCGTATATTCAGGATGAAACACTGTTCAGCCATGAGAAAGCAGGCCATCCTGCCATTTGCAACAACACGAGTGAAACTTCAGCATATTACGTTAAGTGAGGTAGTCAGAGTAAGAAAAGGACTGTATGATACCACTTATATGTGGAGTCTAAAAATATAAACTTTGTAAAGACAGAGGGTAAAATCTTGGTTACCAGGGAACAGAGGGAAGGGAATAGGACAGAGGTTGTTCAAGGGTAAAACTCGCAACAATAGTAAATAAACCCCGGAGACTGAAACACAGTAGAGCGCATGTAGAATATACAATAACACTGCATTTATAGTCATCACACTTGCTAAGAGGCTAGAAATTAATTATTCCAACAACTAGAAAGAAAAAATAATTATGTAATGTGATAGAGGTGCTAATTATCGCTACAATGGCAATCATATTACAATAGATAAATGTATCAAATTAACACATTGTACACGTTAAATTTACACAAGGCGATGTGTCAAACATATTTGAAGTATTAAAAATTCAAAAAAAAATTTAATGTTAAAAAAATAAATAAATAAATATCTGAGACACACACACGAAAAAAAATTTAAATGGAGAGAAACTCAGAGATAGCTGTGTTATAATATGTCCTTGCCTCAATCATCTCGTCTACAAATTCAAGTGCAGGTACCACCTAAAATATAGATGGTAAGTTCCAATGGGATAAATGTCTGGGGGCGTATAAACTCTGAGTAAAGCTCCCAAAGGTATGAGCTGTGAAAGGACAAGCAGAGACCAGAGGGATCAGAGACAGGCACTACTTGGGGACTGAGTCTGGGAATGAGGAAAAGAAGAAAGTGGAAGAGAAATGAGAGATGTGGAAGGACGTTCAAAGAACAAGGAGGAAGGCTAGGAGGAGGCATCGGGAGAGAGAGGTGGAAGGGAGAGGGAAGAAGGGAAGAAAAAGCATGGGAGTGAAAGAAAGATGGGAAAGAGAGACAAAGAGGGGCGAGTGGAAGAAGGACACACTTCTTCTATGTCACTAGGTTCCTGCTGAAGGGATCATCCTGGGGGACAGAAGCAGTCACATGGGCATTACAGTGTTGCTCACCTTCTTTCCGTGGACCAGCCAGCAAAGACAAAAACATAGGAAGTAAGAAACAAATAGAATGAGATTAACAGAACTTGAGACATTCAGATAAACTAGAGAAAGGAGGAGAAATATACATACTGAAGTTAGAAGGAAGACAGAAGACAGAGAAACAAAGGGTTGGCCAAGTTAGGACACCACTGGAGAAAAGCAGGAGCGCCTTTCCAAGGCTAAGGCTCGGGTCATGTTGCCAGCAGACGGGGAGAACATCAGTGGAGGGGGAGCGAAAATCTAGAACAAAGATGACACATTGCATTTGAGGACAGCAGTAATAGGAATGAAAGTTTTAAAACTAGGAAACAAAGAATGCAGCAGTACAATTGAGGGAGAAAAGATCACAGTGAGGGCCTTATGAAACCAAGGCACCCAGACATGTGGCCTCAAAACATCTTATTGGCAGGAGTTTGTAGCTAATATCCATGTCTGTGTTTGTTCATTGTTTGGAGGTAGTACCTATCTTAATGAACCTGTAAACACAGAACCCCAGACTTTATCCTCCTTGAGTAAGGGAGTCATGATGACATCATACATGATGGTACTTGCTGAGTGAGTTTTGAAGGGGACAGCAAATCTGTTGGTAGTGAAGATAGTGTAAGCATAGCCAACAAATCTCACCAGCATGGTGTTGCTGACTCTAAGGATGCTAACGATAGTGAAGATGGTGAAGAAGGCAAGTGACACAGTGGTACAGAAGGCAACAAAAATGGAGTCCTGTCAGTGATGGGGAGGGTGGAAATTATGGTGGTTAGAATGATGAAGATCTCTGCAGGGCTCGGTCACCACTTGTGAAATGACACGGGGGGGGGGGGGTGTATGACAAGGACACCGAGACAGAGACAAAGAAGCAGAGAGAGAGAGAGACAGGTAAAGAGAGAACTCACCATAGATCACTCATGGCTAAACTCAAAGACTAAACTAGATTAAACTAGATTATCATCTGCCCCAAGACCGTTCCTAGGGACACCTCAAATGGCAAAGCCAATACCCACACATATCCCCTAAAATGCCTCCTAGAAAGAGAATGGTGAATCTGCGGCCTTGTTCTCTTTCTGAAGGTGCTTTCTGAATCTTGTTTTACTAGAAGACCATCAGCTAGGAATTCCCTGGGAAGGTTTTTAAGTTATACATGGACTATCTATCTGCGTAAAAGACGCCAAAAACCATCTAAACCATGTGGTTCTCAACCCAGATATGGGTCACAGCCTCCTGGGGATTTTTTTCACAATACTGATGCCAGAACCTCATTCCCAAATTTAAAAAAAAAAAAAAAAAATCAAACCCCCAAGGTGGAACACTGGTATGAACATTTTGAAGATATTCCCAAATAATGTTGATCAACTCTCCTGATGAGGAGTGTTCTATTTCACAGAAGAGGCAAGCGAAAGCCACCAAACACAACACTTAGTGGCAGAGTCGGAGCAAGAACATCACAGCAAGGTTGCCGCACTTTCCCCTGCATGCTGCTGACCCAGTCAGCATGGCTTGCTGTCTGCTCTTACTGCTACATTCACTCTAAAAAGCAAAAAAATGCCTGGCCGTGTTGGGACCCCAAGGAGAGGGGGAAAGAAGGTACAACGGAGAAATCGAGAAGCTGGATCAGGGCCATGTTGGGCACAGCCCAGGTGGAGCTCCCTGGTGAGAGGATTTCCAAACCCAGGCCCTCTCCCTACCCCAGCTCTCTTTCCTGTCCCACCCACATCATTGCCCCATACTTGTGTCCCTGGGGAGGTCAGTGTGACTTCAACTTCACAAAACCCATGTCCCACCTCACACTGTTCCCAGATTATTCACATTTATCCAGCCCTCAAGGGGCCCCCAAACCCAGAAGAAACATGTTCATACTTTCTTGGTGGGAACTTTGATCTTCAAGAATTCTGCCTCTCTGGCCAGCACCTGCCACGGGGCGTGTATCCGGACAAAGACGGATCCTTGGCTTTTACTCTGTAATGTACAAAGGAAAAAGAAATGGAAACACTTATAAGAATATACCTTAAATTTCTGGCTTCCTCAAACCAGAAGCTCCAAGCTGGTGTTTCTCCAGTTTCTGGGGTTTGTTCTCTTTAAACTTTACCAGGGGCCATCCTCCTCCTCCCCACACCCCATCCAGAAACGTTCTCATCAAAACCCATAGGGCAGTGTTCACAGAGCGTGGTCCCTGGGCTTCGGGGGAAAAGTTAAAGCCATTGTGTTCACAGACTTGAAATGTGAGCAATTATGATTTTCATAAAAATCCTATTAACTCTTTATAGCAGTTACTTGCTTTACCTCCACCAGCATCAGTGACAGCTGCCGTTTGTCTCCATTCACATATTTTCACTGTCGTTAAGTTTATATTTTTGTTCTACTATTGTGCTTGGACATAGCCCCAAATCACAAAAGTGGTTCACCTAAGCCTAACAGTAATTGTAAAAATAATAGTATAAATAGTGTAACTCCAAATACTGACATAAATACAAATTACAAACAGGACTCTAGTGTGCATATAGAGTGTGAGTGTGTGAGTATGTCCCGGGTCAAGTGATTCTGTGAGTATATTGATTTCGCACAAAAACAAAAAGTAAAGAAAGGAAATGCAGTGATAAATATTTGAAAATTAGGTCATTTTTTTAAGTTCTTATTGATTTATTCTTAGAGAGAAGGGAAGAGAAGGAGAAAGAGGAGAGAAACGTCAATCTGTTCCCTCTCCTGTGTGCCCCGACCAGCAATCCAACCAGCAACCGTTGGCTTTGTGGGATGATGCCCAACCGAGCCACACCAGTCAGGGCTGAAAATTAGGTCTTAATGACTCAACAATCCATCCGGCCCTGACTGCAGTGTCTTTTATAAAAACCAGTCAGATTATGACCTGAAGTCATCAATATCTACTCCCCTTCAAATAAAACCTCAATTTGTTTTCAGAACAAGAGCACACAAGAAAAAATACTTTCTGACAATAATTTAATTAATTTTGTCCATAAAGAATGAAAGACACCAGAACAACTAGGAAAAATAGACAAAAGCCCTATCCATTGTGAAAAGTATCTAAAACTACCTGAAACACTAATCACGAACACTGTGGCCACAGAGAAAGTAGAACAAAACGTTAGCAAAATCCCTTCATCAAATGACTGCTGGAGATCACCTAAAACCTGTGCACCACAGCGGGGAGATCCTGGTGTGCTGGCCAACGTGCCACCAGGATGCAGCCTCCAGGGGCAGAGTGGGAAGAGGGGCCCTAGCAAGTGCGTGCTACAGAGACGGGCTTGTAGCTTCTCATTCCACTTACCCCCTGAGAACCCATGCTGCAGGAGAAAGGAGGCTTTTATTAAATTACTGTGTATTTTGTGAAGCAGGATGCAGAGACCAGTACTGGGAAGGCACCAACTCTGTATTCAGCAAAGATGTCACTGTTCACATAAAATCAGTGTTCCTTTTGAAAATCATTCCCCAACTTCATTCACAGAGACTAGTCGGTGGTCAATCACTCGCCCTCTGGCCTTGCTTTAGTGTTGAAGATAATAGTGGAAGCCATCCACGCACAGCCTCTGACCATCTATCTGCCTTTCCAGTGTGCCAGGCAGAGAATTAAGTGACAAGGCTGTTTTCTACACTGAAGTACACTGACTATAATGGTGCTCACATATGTTTTTGAAACGATGAATAAAATAAAAAGGTATTTTATGATTCTCATAATGTAAATTAATACTACTTCTATGATTTTTTAAAGATTGTACTTATTTATTTTTAGAGAGAGGGGAAGGGAAGGAGAAAGAGAGGGAGAGAAACATCAATGTGTGGTTGCCTCTTGAGCGCCCCCTACTGCGGACCTGGCATACAACACAGGCATGTTCCCTGACTGGGAATCAAACCCGTGGCCCTTTGGTTTGCAGGCCTGCGCTCAAACCACTGAGCCACACCAGCCAGGGCTACTTCTGTGATTTTGAATGATGGCTCTACAACATACTCAGTAATTCAAACATCCAAAACCTACCCCTTCTTTGGGAATAAAAGCTGATGATTTATAAGGGAAAAAAATAAAAAAGAAGTCAGGATTTTGTAAGAATATTGAACTATGATATGAAAGTCGGAGACAGTCTAGAGTTTACAAATACCTGAAAAGAATAACAATAACCACAGTGCTTATTTACTGAGTGTGTATCATGTGTCAGCACAGAGTCAGGAGACAGTGTGCTTTCGTGCACAGAATATTCACGGCCATGCTGTGAAGCAGGTACTGTCACCACTTCTATTTAACAGTTGAGGAAATAGAGGCAGCAAATATTTAAACAATTTGTCCACAGTTACACAATGTGACAAAAAAAGTATTTTAATCCCACCGGCTCCGCTCTATCTGAGGATTTCCTCCTCTCATCAAAGACAGGTGTGACGTGCTAGCGAGCACAGTTTAAAACCACATCCAAGGACTGAAACAGGACACAAAGCCATGATTTTTTTTTTTTACTAAAATTGAATCAAAGCATGGATAAAGAATCTACAAGGCAGCCCGAAGATGAAATGACCTTTCAGCTGCCAGGTGGGCATAGTTGTGACAAATCACTGGAAGTGGCCTTCAGCGAGAGATGTCCCCCACTTCTCTGTCCATCTACAGCTGCAATATCCAGGACTACTAGACAGAGTCATTGATCACTCGCTGCCTCTTCTAACTGCAATTTAAGATTTTCTAATTTAGAGAAAATAAAAATTAAGAAAAAAGACATCTCTGAAGCTAAACTATACCCTAGCTCTTCATTATGGCCCATGAAACAACGTTTTTGGTGAAAGATTGCAAATAGTATCATCCCTCCCACTAAGATGAAATCAATACTATTATTGATTTTAATTTATTTTGTTTTGTCTTTATTTTTAATTTGTGGTAAAATTTTTTTCAATTTCATATAAAATTTGTGGCTCAAATATGTACCAAACGTCCATTTGTACTGCAGATGTTCAAAGTTTGAGACAGGAGTGGAAGGGCCAGGGTCGCACCCCATGGCCTTGGTGTCAGAACGCTAGCTGTCCCCGACAGTCATCCTCCTTTTCTTGATTTGGAGAATAAGTACATGGCATCTAGAATCAAGACTCTATCTCCCTTGTAGTTGGGTGTAACCATAACACCAACTTCGGGCCAATGCGGTGTAGGCGGAAGTGATGTAAAGCATTCTCTGGCGACCCTCTTCAGAGACAGCAAGTAGATGACCTTTGCCCCTTCATCTTCTTCCCTAGCCCCGATCTACTGCCTAGCACATGGATATAAGCATCTTAGACCTGGAGATCAAAATCAAGGTCAGGAACAGCAAGGTATCAAGAGTCCTGATTCTATGAACTGTCACAGCAGCCCTGGGTTATCTTCCGGATTTTTATGTGGAATACAAAATTCTACCTTAGTTAGTTAGCCATCGTGAATTTCAGAGGCTTTATCATTTGCAGCCCATACTTATACCAATGCACTATCGTTCCCAATGTGGGAGCGTTCGTTGCCCCCAGCAACGCATGCTTCCTCTCCATTCTCCTCAAACAGAAATTGTTTCAAGTGAAAACAAAATCTAGACTGCAATTTTGTGGTGCTAACATCTAGTCATCGTGTTCCTTTTATGCCGTGCAATATTATTACCTTCTCATAAAAAGAAAAACTTTGAGAGTTGATGTGAAATATTAGCTGGTGTGACTGGCTACGTTTCCTGAAGAAAAAACAAAAATTCCTGAGTAGAATCATCACCAAATGCAGAAGCCCTTTTCACTAACCCAGGAATCTAACATTTGGGGTTAACACAGATTGAGCTAAAAAATAGCAAGAAGAAGAAGAAAAGGAAGAAGAAGGAGGAGGAGAAGAGGGAAGAAAAGTTCCTTGTTCTCTAGGCCCAACAGACTTCCATTCTGCCCTGTGTCTGGAGTCTTTGAGGCACAGGAGTGGGTAGAGAGAATGGGCTTCAGATTCCAACAGAGTAAGATTTGAATCCTGGATTTTACAGCCATGGGGCGTTGGGCAAGTTGCTTAGCCAAGTAAGTCTCAGGTTCTTGATCGGAATAAGGAGGATGAGATACACCTCAGGACTCTCATGAGAACTGGAGATAAAGTGCATGAGGCCCATATTATACAGCCTGGAATATGGACCACTCAATAGATGTCAGCCATTACTGACTAACATAACTGTTTTTTGCAGGGACTGTATCTGAAACTTCTTTTGTGCTCCTCAAGCATCCAGCACAGCACTGGCCACCCCGTAGGTCCTCATGAAATTCCTGCGATTGACAGGAAAGACTTAGAGAAAAACAATTCCTGTTAGATTAAAATTGTGGATAAGTAATCCTGGTTTACTGCCTTGAAATTTTTTGGTTTTGTTTTGTTTGGGGGGATTGTTTTCCCAATTTTTTAAATCTAATTGATGTACAATATTATATTACTTTTAAGTGTACAATCTGGTGATTTGACATACCTTACAATGTGATCACCCTACCAAGTCTAGTACTTAACTGTCACCCTGAAGACTTATCACAATATTATTGACTATATTCCCCTTCATCTTTTTCACCCACTCCCCACCCCCATTTTCAAATGTCTCATGGACCCTAAAGGAATTCACAAGGTCAAAATAGCTTCAGGATTTCAGAAGAAAATCAGAAAACATTATTTTCTGAACCCAACACAAATATAACAAAGCAGAAAAGATCAGTCATCAGAGCCTATAACTCACCCTTAAAACAGATTTTATAAATACATAATCAATGTGATTGCGAGACAGGTTGTGTGGCAAAACGGCTGTAACCTGTAAGGGCTACAAGGACTACCATGGAGATACTTAGAACAACCCCCAGCAGATTTATGGCTTAGAACTGGCAGAAGACCAGCTCTATCCAATATGGTAATTCACTTTACCATGTGGTGACCTCATTATGCACTCACTGTAATGTATTAGCATATCCCACACTGAGGTATGCTAATCAGAAACAGAAAGCCCATATAAGGACGCAAAATGGCCGACGGGGCTCTTCCAAAACATCTCCATCCCTTTCCGGGGAAAATCCCGAATATTTCTCCCCCTTATTGAATGCCCTACCCCTCAATTAAAAGAGCCTCAATTAAAAAAGGCAAATCCCACTAGGGAAGGGCTGCTCTGTCTGTGGAACAGCCACTCTCCACCTCACTGCTTTACTAATAAATTTTCTTTCACTTTAAACTCTATGCTGGCTCGCCTTTGAATTCTCTCCTGTGAAAAGCCAAGTACCCACATTGATTGCAGACCTTCAGGTCCCTGGACCCCTGGAACGCCTGTATCATCATGAGGGGCTCCAAAATCCCATCAAGCAACTAAAATTTAAGTCCATGTAAAATGAGTCGTGACCTATAATTTGGTTCTGGTCGTCAGAGAAAGGAGAACCAGTGCACAAAGATTTCTCTGGGAAAGCCCAAGCACACCTGCCTGAGGGATGCGGCTATTTCAGTGGCAAGAAATGTGAGATATATGACAGGGCAGGAAAATTTCTCCAGCTCTGCTGAAATGCCCAACAAACACTATGCAACTTCTTTCGGTGTCCTTCCATTTTCATTAAACCCTGCAAATTCTGTTCCTCCAATCCCTAGGTATCAGGAAGAAGGCACCTAAGAAGAGAGTGTGAGTACTTCCATCAAAGGAAATAACTACTCTTCAATCATAACCTAACTCTCGTCTTTCTCAGTCTCTTTTAAGTTATGTTATCAGTTTACTTCCTAGACCTGCTTGCCACTAAGTAAACCAACAGAAAACTGATTTCACAGAGAGGCAAAGCCAGGTCACCATGTTGAACTTGTGTCCTGCCTAATCAGTCTCTCGCTCTCTGCCTTTTTCTCTTCTTCTCTAAAGTTGCCTCAATGGCAGGCTAATCACATGCACATTCTCTAAGGAGCTAGCACCTCTCCCCTCCTCCCTGGACTCTAGCTACACAGCCCTTCTCATTGGCTTCCAACTGCTCCTACCGTCTTCCCACCTTGGCGCCTCCTCATCCAGCCAGTCTCCCACTTCAGAACCTTCTTGAACTCCGTTTCCTTCACTGCAAAGTCCTCCCCACCCCAGATCCAGCCAAGTCCTAATTGGGTCTCAACTGAAACATGACTTCTTCCAGGAGGCCCTTCCTGAACCCCTTGGTTCCCCTCTTGCCTGCATAGCTCCTGTCTTCCTTCACTATTGCAATTACTGTATGTAGATGTTTTACATTTGTCTCCTTGGCTCTAGATATTAAGCTTCATGAGAGAAAAAAAAAAAAAAAACACATGTTTTGTTCTATGCTTTGTCCTCAGCAGCCAACACGATGCCTGGAATATAGTAAATGCTCAGTAAGTATGTATTGCAACTTCAACATATATACCTAGTAGGTTCGATTTGGATCCTGTGACAAATGTCTAAAAATTGGCTACCATAGTCCAGAAAGTAATTGGTACTTTTGGCCAAATTTATATCTAGTTCCAATTTAAGAGAATAATTTAGTTATCCTTAAGTGTCATTGTTGAATCCTTTCTCATGCTGACAACCACAATTGTTCAAGTTTCCACCTAACCAGGAACCTTACGAAGAACTGGCAGGAGGGCCTCTCCACTCTAATCCATAGCCCCTGGTCCTCAGAGCATCTGCAGACCACTGCTCCTTCCCCTAGAGACCTCATGCATCAGCACAAACTCATTCTGGTACTTAAAAAAATGAATAAACAAAAAAACACCCTGAACTGAACTGGAACTGGGTATACCTGAAATCTCTCTGCCTTATAGGCATATAAGAATGTTGCAGCATTAAGGAGAAGAATCAGGGAGACTCTGAAAAATAAGAGATGTCAACTGTAAAAGTCTTTGGTATCTCTACTTGCCAAACATTAGACTTCCATGATGGTATTCAACATCTCCATGCTGACAGCTCAAAGCAGAGCCAGCTGATGGGCACAGTGACTCTCATAAGAGTGAACTGACTTGGCCAAAGGACTCTGGAGATGAAGAATCTCCAAGGACATTCAACACATCTCTCTCAAGTAAGAGACGAAGACCTGGAGCTCAAGAAGCTGAATTGCTTGGGCTTGCACGTACAGCTAGTTAGTAGCAGAGCTGGGAATGGAATCCAGGTCTCCCGATGCCAGGGTCCATCCCACAGTGCCAGTGAGGAAATTATATCACATATCCCCAAGGGCTCCCAACCCACCCAAGGGCAGCCTGAAGCCCCTCCCTTCACAAGAGATTAGATAGATGAGGGATAGAGAAATGGCAGTGAGAGGGGGCTAATTGCACTCCTAGCCACCTCTCTTCAGTGCTCCAGCCACTGCCCAAGGCCCTCTTCAGGGACTATGGGACGCACGCTTCTCCTGGTGAAAGTATCCATATTGTTTATGGCTTGCTGTTGTTATCCAAAGATTGCATGTGGCTTCATAAGACCACGTCCTCCCTCTAGAGAAACAAGAATGAATGGGAGGCAGCCCCAGCCAAACACTGGAAACCGATACTCCACAGCCTCCTTCCCACACAGCCCTGCCAAGCCACCTCAATACTGACCCTAGACGCCTGAGTGTACTTTGGTCCCAGGCCCTGCTGTGAGCCCAGAACATCAGCTGCAGCACATCATGGCCCAGGAATGGAGTTGCCAGAGGAAGGGTGGGAAGATGAGCATGTAGACAATGAAGAGGGGCAGAGCAAGGCAGAATCCTCTAAGGTATCAGCAACCCAGGCATCTCAGATCAGCAAGGACCAATGGCATGTGGTCTGACAGGGAGCATGAGAGAAACCCCCAGGGACTCCCACGTTCTCAGATCATCGTGGTTGATGTCCACACAGCTGGAGGAGTTATACCAGGTGGTGCTGAGGCTGTGGCCAGGGCAGCCATCATCACAGACTAAGGAAGGGTGTGGGGTGTAGCTTTGAGACTTTTGAAATGAGAGCAGGAAATGAAATGGTCCTTACAATTGCTCCATTTAAGGAGCACCGTGTTCTACCCTTACCATCATTAAAACCCAAGTCTTCACTTCCCTTCAGCTATCAGGAATTTCCAACCTATGGTCAGCAAGCAGGCTCTTCCTAGACCCCCAGAGACACACAAACTTGGAATTGAGCACAGGGAAGAAAGTCCTGACAGGAGGAGGAAAGATGAAGAACTTGCTTTCCTGGGAGGCCCTGGATGAGAGCAAGGGCCTCTCCTCTTCAACCCTCTCCCCACCAGGCCCCAGTGAGGATGGGTCAATCATCAGCAAAGGTGAAGGGCAAGACCAAGTGCCCACTGAGCCCTGTCCCAGAAAGCCCAAAGTTCCAGCTGCATGACCCATTATAGAAAAGGCTTCCCCTATTTCCCAACCAAATACTGGGGACAACGCGACCAGGGTCCTGTGTAAATAAAAACTCAGCCACTCTTGTCATACTTTTTCCAAAGCAAAAAGCTATCAACAAAGTTCCTGGAAGGGGAGGGCATTCTTGGCTGAGAGGATCCCTTGGGGCATCTACCAAAATGGGCAGGTGTCCAGAAAAGATTATCTCTGGACCTGTTACCACAGTCTACACTATTCTCTACTTGTCACTGCACTCCAGACGGGAGCCACCCAGAACACCTCTGCTCAAAGCCCAGGTGAAGATGAAGTAGTGAGGGAAACACAGGAATACTTAGGAGTCAGATCCTCTTACACAACAAGGGCTGAGCAAACCTGCTCCCCGCCTAACCCCTGAGCTGCAGCGGCCCCTCCAAGGGCAGCACAGCACCCTAGAAGAAGTACAATATGGGGGGTCAGCAATAGAGTGGGGCTAAGAGTCCCACTGACTTCATTCTACTTCAAAAATCCCGCTGAAGAAATAGGGGGAAATCTCCACCATGTAGGATAGGTCACGGGAAAGCCATGGGTACTAGGGCCTGAGTACTTGGTCTTCAGCCCCAGCTCTGTCACTTACAAGCGGTACTATTTTGGATGGCATGAAAGCTCTCGAAACTCAGGGCCATGTTCAAATAATTGTAATGAATAATAATAACACCTATAGGAGAGAAGGATGGACTCTTCACAGGGACCCATGGAATCTTTCAGGAGAAGATATGTTCATTATCTTGTTTATGATGATGGCTTCACAGGTGTATACATATGTCAAAACTCAACATATTTAAATATTGGGCAGTTTATTATACATCAATTATACCTCAATAAGGCTAGGGAAAAAGGATTTGCAAAAATGTAAAAGAATGCCACACTTCTTACAATTTTTTTGTCTTGAAAACTATCATCATTTTCATTAAAATATGTTGTTTATATTAAATAAAAATTATTTTTTATTTTTTAAAAGATTTTATTCATTCATTTTTAGAGAGAGGGGAAGGGAAGGAGAAAGAGAGGGAGAGAAACATCAAGGTATGGGTGCCTCTCGCGCACCCCCTGCCAGGGACCTGGCCTGCAACCCAGGCATGTGCCCTGACTGGGAATCAAACCTGCGATCCTTTGGTTCACAGCCTGCGTAAAATCCACTGAGTTACACCAGCCAAGTAAATAAACATTATTTATTTAACAGTGTTTTATATTTTAGTTTTTAATTACTAAATATTAAAGAATTACTTATGATTCCATGTTATCTCATAATCCAATAAAATTATATACATGAAAATATTTTGCAAACAATAATATATATATACATATATATGCATATACATATGTGTGTATATATATGTACATATTTTTTAAGAGCAAGCCCTCAGCAGCCACTTCCAAATCTCTGCCTTGGCAATCGAAGTGAAAAGCTGCCCCTGCTCCTTGGACTACAGAACCCTTGACCTCTATGAGGATCTTTCCGTGCTTCTTGGATCCCACCTGAGAGAAATTATAGATGATTCACAGTTCTTGGCATGTACCTGAACACCAAGTGAGGTTCAAGGTAATAGAGAATGTTTCTCTTTGGAATTTACAATGCAAATAGTAACAGGCTGAACAAAATTCAGGAGCCAGAGACCAAATTTCTACCAAAAAAAAGGAAGATAAAAATCCATGAGCCCCGAAGATATTGGCAGAAAGGACAAGCCTCTCCCAAAACTAACGAAGGCTAGGGAATTGACAACCAGGCTTCCGGCGGACAGGCTCCACCCCAAACAGAGGGAAAAGGTCATAGATGAAGCATGAGGGAAGACCAGAGGAAAAGGCTGCCCTTTCCTAGTCGTCACAGCAAAAGTATTTTGGACAGCAGATATCCGCAAGTAGAATCACATGCTGCAGAATGCTAACTGTCATCGACTTCCCAGTCACCCCCGCCAGGACAGGGCAACCATTTCAGGGCCCAGAGGAATGGAATGGAGATGCAGAGTGGTGGGCAAAACGTCCCCTCGTTGGGTGGCTGGTAAATACTTACACCAGGGATGAGCAATGGATCCAAGCTGGGCTGGGACCAACCCAGTTTATTTCTTTGGCATCATCATCCTATCCAGTCTAGCACTTTAGCATTATCAAACATGTCCCAGATTGGACAATAAATCATAGAGTCACCTGTGGATCAGCAATGAGCACCAGTGAACTCAACAGCCATCAAACCTTTGGGCAGGAATGTGCAGTCTCACGTTCCTGACCTTCATTCCTTTGGCCCATATGATAAATGTCCCACTCAGAGAAGCATTTCCAGGCATTTAAAAGCTCATCATATTACCTCTAAAAGTACCCATATCTCTAACGTCCCTCCTAACTCAAAACTTATGTGATTTTTTTATCTCGATACTTTTCTTCCCTCCTCAAGACACTTCTATAAAACCTTCCTGCTATCAGTAATTAACTCCCCTCCCCCTACACACTGATGAGCCCTCGATTTCTTTTAGCGGTGATTCACCTCTCCCCTAAGGAATACTTGCACTATTTCCTCTGATTCACTCCTCCCGACATATTTCAATTCAACAAGTATTTATTGGGGAACAACCGTGTGTCAGCAATGTGCTAAGAATTAAGGATATACAGAAGAAATATAAGTCATCATACCATCACACAGCTTTTAGTTTCTTTGGAAACCAGAGAAATGATATCTAACGTTCTAGACAGATGAATAACATCATAGCTGAGGTGGTTAATGCCCAAATGGGCAGGACTACTAAGCAATGCTCATTTGTTTGTTGTCTTCCTTTTCACTCATCAATAACTGACAGATTTTGCTCTGAGAGAAATACTCCTGAGTCTCAGCCATATTTTTCCAGTAGAATAGACCCCACCACCAACTCCAGGACAGGCCCAATTAGCTAGAGCCAATCAGCATATCCTTCCCCCTGGCCCAAACAATTGGCTCTGGAATATGTTTGTAATGCAATCAGAACCAATAAGATGCAAGGAGATGTTGGCCAGGGTTTCTGGAGAAAGCAGTCAATTTGCTCCAGAAAACAAAGGCCAGGGTCAGCCAAGGGACCACTGAGTGAGTAAAATGAAGTGCACCCTGGAAAAGGTTGAGTAGAAAGATGGAGAAATAGGGAAGCCTTAAGGACATCATTTGAGCTGCTGGATCAAGCCTTACCAGACCTACATATTAGGCTTTCTGATGACATGAACTGATAAATTCCCTTTGTTGTGCAAGCCAGTTTGAGCTGGGTTTTCTGCAATGCAACCAAGAGCTCTCACTGATATAAGAAACCAGTAGAAGAGCTAATTCTGGGCTAGGGGGGCCAGAAATGATGCTAAGAAAGAGAAGGAACTTGAGCTGAACTTTGGACATTGTGTAATGGGATTTACATATGCAAAAAGGATGTGGGTGGCACAGAAAAGGAGGAATAAGATGAGAAGGAGTGTAAGAAAGAAAGTGCAGCATATGGAGACCAGCCTGCCTGTGCTGGCCGAACTGCTCACCACGCTGCTGTTGACCTCACAACAGCGATCCCGATGGGCCAACACTGTACGTTCACCTGGATTCATTATATCTTTAACAGGATAAAGAATGGCAAGAATCCCTCTTGTAGGGAACCCTGAGAGAATGCCTTCTGCCTTTCTCAGTGGTGCTCACATTGGGAACATCTTCCCATTCTCCAGGGAGAACAAGAAATGCAATATATGAGCAGCGACTGCCCCTCTCTTCTGGGGTTGATGTGGGCTATAATCAACAGAATAAAGCAGCGAGCCTCCCATGTGCCACTGTGACCTCCTCCAGGTCAGAGAAGGCAGATTTCTTGAAGGCAGGGCTCTGGCTGTTCCTTCTCAGGGTCATCAATCCTTCATAAGAGAGATCTTATATTGGAAGGCAGGGTCCACTTTGAACATGAACAAGGAAGCTGTAAAATCTTCTACAGCACTCACTATAAAGAACATTATAAAGAACTTCAGCTAAGTAACCCTTTCTTCTAACCAAATATTTCAAGGCACCGCACTAACTGAGCTTTGGAGGGCCTGCTTGACCCCGCCATGTCCCTGAGATAATCTCTGTGTCACCTCTATACAAACCACAAGGGTTGTACCATTCCCTTTGGAAATGGGTGGGAGCTTCTAATCGTCACAATGACTAGGGAGTACCACAACCATTTAGTGGATAGAGGGCGGGATACCGAATGTGCTGAATATACTGGAAAGTCGTACCCAAGAGAAAATTATCCTTCCTGAAATATGCTGTGCTCCATCAAGAATCACTGCCTGGGGGCTCCGCGAGCTGAAATGGAAACCACTGTGCTGCCCACAGATCCGACCTGACATAGAAGCCAGTGTTAGCCATCATCACACCGGTCCCCTCCCTGTCCCCTCCCCCAGCAGACTCAGACTTGAGAGGTATCTACATAAAGCTTCAAGAAACTGGTTTATGAGTAAAGGCTATTAAGTTAGCTAAAATCTGGATCTGGAATCTGATATTAATGAGTTCATCAAAGACACTCAGGAAAAGATACATCGCTATGATGATAAAAAGAGAATAGAGGAGTTGATTCTTTTGTGGGCTTCCAAGAACATCCCAAATCAGCCCACCTGCCAAGACTGCTGTGAAAATAATCCCTGAGCCTAGCGTGGTCCGCAGGCTAGGGGATGAAGTGAACAGGGTCTCGGAGAAGCAAGGTGCGTTAAAGGAAGGGCTCAGTGAGTCCAGCTTAAAATCCCATCTCTGCCATTTGCTCTCCTTGTGACCACGGATACATTATTAGTCAGTCTGAGACTCAGTTTCCTTTTTGGCAAAGTAAAATACAATAATCCAGAAGCAACAGTGACTTCACAGACGGCTCATGAGGATGAGCAATTACACAGGAAAGACGTCTAGCACGATGCCTGGCACATAATAGGTGTGCAACACTAATAATAATTGGATTTTACAGATGGTGTCTCTGGCCAGAGGAATTTGAATTGAGGGGGTTTGTGCAATCCAGTTTCCAGCATCCTCCCTTTTTTCCCAGAAAAACCTGGCTCCTGGGGCATTTTTTCCCTATATGAGGCGAGAGCCTGGTTTGGAACGTGTCTCCTCTACGCAGCCAAAAGAGGCTTTTCCACAGCC
>PVJI01027016.1:0-18233 GCA_004026765.1 Micronycteris hirsuta
AGATGCTGTATTGAACTTTTGCCTTATCCCATTGAACAGTTCTTCACATTGCATACTCTGCTTTTTAAAGTCTTTGATGTGCCTTACTTATAAAAAACGACTTATATACAGTAAATAGCTCTTTAATTACATTCTTCAAGAGCAGTTCAGTCAAACCTCAAGCGACTTTGTAATTTCATGCACAAACTAAATCATATTACATTTTGCTAATGGAGCTAAGTGCTTGGTGATCTTAGTCATTTATGACTGCCGGCTATAAACATGGATCCAGAATGACTGGGGTTTTTGGTTTTTTGAAGTAGTTCTAGTTCAACACGTCTTCCAATGCTTTTGAATTCTAGCATTTGCATGTTCAATTACTTGAACTATTCAAATTTAAATTATTAAAAGTTTGGTATGATAGAGTCGTGTGCATCTGTACATTCATTGCGAGGTGGAAACGTATTGAAAGGTGAGGCAGTGTCTAAGTTCCCGATGTACTTTTCTATTTGAACAAAGTCAGAATTCAGGTCAGTGTATCTCTTTTTAAGAAATTGTTTTAACAAGGCACATAATTCATTTAATATCACTTTTTTTTAGCTCAGCTATTCAAATAATAATGTTAAGTTATAAAACATCAAAAAGTTATATTGTATAGCTAACAGCAATGACTAATTATCAGTGCTGATTTAAGATACAGTATCTAAGTTACAGTGGGGCTTTCTATTTCTTTTTTAAACCCAGTGTTTCTCAGAACACAACCATTGTAGCATTTTACAGGATACTTTGTCCGCTGTGCGGAAAGCCCATGTGGAGAATACTCACACTCGAATTCTTCCATTCCTTCTGGCCTCCACTGGAAATTAGCTGATGGAACGTTAATTACTTCTGGTGCCACCATATGATCGATACTCTAATAATTACAATTGACTCTTATGTCACAAAGAAAATGTCCGTCCATTCACATTAACACCTTGACTTATTTGGCTTCTGGGGTCTTTTGTCTCTTGTAAAATGTGCAAGCCAACAAACCCAAACAAATCATCTTACAATGTTTAATCGCCATTTTTGAAGGACAATCAAAAAGTCTTCCCAGGGATGGGGAAGACGGGTTCCATCAGAGACCTGGGTACCCTTCCTGGCCGGATCTCATAATTGCTATTGACCGAGACCTTTGTGTGTGCCCCACACAACTGCTTCTTCCTGTGGGTGTGTGGGGTCCGAAAACCTGTGTTTCCCCTTCAAAGTTCTTCAAATAACAAGTTTAACAGAAGGAAGGACCCAAGGAGCCCCCTGTGCCTGGATCTAATTTAACTTTCAAGTTCCTGCATGATAAACTTGGACTTGTTGGCATGAGACTTCTGTTTGCATGAGGAGGGAATACTGTATATATATTTCATGTGCGAGGAGACAAAATCTGTTGTCAAAAGGAAAGAATGTGACTACTTAAAAATTCAGGCACAGAGACCCTGGTACATTTCTTATTAAGAGGTAACGTGTCTGCCACCTCCCCTATACCTCCCCCCACCCCAAGTTCAAAGGCTTGTGCTATCTCTGACAATGACAATGTGATGTAACTTCCAATGCTAGGTCATAAAACCCTGTGGCATATCTGCGTTTATCACTAGAAAATTCAGTGTTAGAGCTGCCCTGGGGCAGTGCCAGGACCATGTGCAGTGGTCATGGGGACACACTCGGACAGACAGTCCCAGTGGGTTACCCAATGAGCAGCCCTCTGAAAATGAGGTACTTCTGACTGTGGAAAAATCTTTCGGCACTCTCCTGAGGCAGGGCCACTTCCCACAACAAACCCCAAATACAGCTTTGTCTGCTCTAGGAGACGTGGGGACACTCACGTCATCGGAGTGCTTTGTTCAGCATCTCAAAAGTTTCAGTGAGAGTTGGACCATCTCTGCTCTGTGTGCAGCAAGCGTGCAGGAAGACAGTGATAAAGGGCTTCGTTGACTTAATGTGCACTTTATTCTTAAAGTCACGGAGCACTTTCTGTCTAAAACGCATATTCTACACTTCAAATGTTAGCTCAGTAACGAATGGGATCTCATGAGGTGCAGAAGGAATAAGAACATTCCTCTGGATTCAAAGAGAAATTTGAAGACACATGAAATTTGAATTGAGAAAGGTATTAGCATGCACAAAAGCAGTTTTTGACATGTGAACTTTAGAAAAATTATGTATCTTCATTGGTTGATTCTTGTATGTGCCCCACTGGGAATCGAACCCACAGCCTTTTGGTGAGTGGGACAATGCTCTAACCCGTATGTGGAATCTAATGAACAAACTAAACTAACAAGCAAAACAGAGACAGACTCAGAGATGGAGAGCAGATGACAGCTAGTGGGGGCGGGAGGGGAGGTTAGGGGGTGGAGGGATGGAGCAAAAAGGAAAAAGGACTCATGGACGTGGACAGCAGTGTGGTGATTGCTGTGGGGAGGGGGGTATAAGGGGACTAAATGGTAATGGAAAAATACAGTAATTTTTTTTAAATTAAAAAAAATGCAAAACCAAAGTAAAGAAACCTTACTGTATGCTGCGGTGAGAAAATGCAGTTTGGGGCTTTGCGGGGGAAAGATCTTCCCCTGAGCTGACAGGTTCCTGTTTCCGGCCACTGCCTGGCCTTTGGAAACACAGTCAACACGAGGCCTGAGTGGACACTGTCATCGCTGCGGTTACCGTGGCGCACGGGGCGCCCCTTTTACCGAGCGCTTTGTTGGAGCCCCAGCAAAGCACCTGGGGGTCTGATGGACGTACAGGGAGAGGTCATTGCGCACAGGAGTGACCAGCGTCTGTTCTGGACACAGACTGGATTCAGCTCTTGCCTCTCAGTCAACGAGCTGTGTGCCCACCGAACTTCTCTGTGCCTCAGTCTCTCCTCTGTAAAGTGAGAGAATGATTGGATGGCTTACACCAGTATTTACCTGTTTCTTGTGAGATTGAGACACAGACAGATAGATAATAACCGTATTCATTTCATTGGGTTTCCTAGAAGGGTTGCATTTATAAAACTAAAGCACCAAGAACAGCACCCGGTAAACCCTACACTGTCTGAGAGTTTGCTTCTGTCATTACTGGGGAGGTGCTGTTTTGATCAGCGTCGCTATGACAACCGAGCCCAGTCCTGTCCTGCTTTGCCAAGATTTCTAACAAATAGGCAAAGAGCTCAGAGGCACCCTGCCAGTGGCCCGGATTTGAGGCGCGCAAGACACTAGCCCACGTGGGGCACCCAAGCTCCGCCCCGGGCCTGGCACAGCGGCTGTGGGCGCTCCATTCCTTGCCCGCAGCAGTCTCAGCTTGCTCCGCGCTGCGCTCTGGCTGCGGTTTGGGGTCCAGTCACCGCCTGAGCAGGGACGAGAGGGGTGGGCGGTGCCCCGGGGCGGGGCCGGCGGAAGGGTGCTCCAGGGCTGCTGGGGCTGCGCCTTGAGGACCCCGAGCCCCGGCCCCTACTTCCTCGCGCCATGGCGCTGCGCCGGTGGCAGCCGCCCCTTCTGATCCACGAGTTCGTGGTGCAGAACCACGCGGACCTGGCGGCGTGCGTGGGCATGTTCTTCCTGCTGGGGCTGCTGTTCGAGCGCACCGCGGAGGTGTCCTCCATGTTCCTGACGCTGCAGCACAGTGTAGCTGTCCCCGCCGAAGGGTCCCCGATCCGCATGCGCAATCTCTACGAACTGCGCTACCGCTACGGCGTGCGCGACCTGGCCACGGTCTCCTTCTACTCGCTGGCAGCAGTTCTCATGCATGCTAGCCTGCAGGAGTTTGTGCTGGACCGCGTGGCGCGCCGCCTGCAGCTACCCCGCGCGCGCCAGGGACTCTTCAATGAGGCTGGCCAGCTGGGCGCCTTCTACCTGGTGTCCTGCGTGGGGGGCTTCGCGGTGCTGCTGGCCGAGGGCTGCCTGGCTGAGCCGGCCCGCCTGTGGCGCGCGCCGCCGGCCACTATGACCTTCCGCACCAAGCTCTTCTATGTGGTGCAGCTGGCCTACTGGTGCCATGCGGTGCCCGAGCTCTACTTCCAGCGGACGCGCCCGCAGGACCTGCCGCGCCGGCTGGTCTACGTCGGCCTGCACCTGTTCCACATTGCCGGCGCCTACCTGCTCCACTTGCACCACCTGGGGATGCTGCTGCTCACCATGCACTACATCGTGGAGCTGCTCACACAAGCGCACAACCTTGTCCACCTGGGCGACGACAGGCCATCGCAGGGCGTTTCACTCTGGGCCACGGCGTTCATCCTGGGCCGCCTGGGGACCCTCGTGGTTTCCGTGCTCACCGTGGGTCTCCACCTGGCTGAGGGACAGGCCCAGGACCCGGATGCGGCCGCCAGCAACGTGAACGTGCTGGCGGCCAAGATCGCTGTGCTCCTATCCAGCTGCACCATCCAGGCCTACGTCACCTGGGGCCTGTTCAGCGCCCAGCTGCAGAGGTGGCCGGAGGGAGATGCCACCCTGCCGGCCCCCGCAGCCAGGAAGAAGCGTGTGAAAGTCAGGCTGTCCAGGAAAGCATCAGAAAATGGTGTGGGCGCTTCGACGAGATCGCACGCTCCGCACCCGAGGAAGGACAGGTCTCCCTAACGCAAGACACGCCGCTCAGGCCCTGTCCCCGAGGACGTCTGCCGCCTGCTCGCAGACGTCTTCCTGCTCCACAGAGTTTTCTGTTCTTGACGATAGTTTGTGCTGCCTTTGATTTTTGCTGGTCCTGTGCCATGTGTGGTTTTAAAAAGGCCTTTGAGGGGAGAATGATTATTATGAGTGGAAAAAAAAAGTTTACCTAAAAGCTATGACCGTCCAAACAGTGGTCATCCCCATCCCAGTTTTCTTTTTCTTTCCTTTTTTTAACCACTGAACATTTTCCTGGGGTGTGTGCAGAGAACCCCGAGTCCCAGCACGGGACCGTCCGCATGAGGCCGCGTCCTGACGCTCTCCCTCCGGAGAAGGTGAACTGTTATAGATGGGGAGGTCGTTTTCAATGACTTCAGTATGCTCAATTCTTAGGGTTTTCTTTTTAAGGATTTACAACTGAAGAACATATTTGTAAACCACCTGGTAAATGATGTCTTTTCCAGGTAGTGGCTGTGCCGTGAAGACAGGATGCTGATGGGTAACATCTGTGTAGACCGAGTGCCGTGTCGTGACTCAGGAAATCCTGAGATAATGTGAAAGCTTTATGGAAGAGCTGGGGCCCTCCCTTGTCCATGTGAAACACGTGTAAAGTGGAAATCAGAACATTAAATGTTTACCTGTCAGAAGGAAATCAGACTTAGCTTTTTATGTTTATTAAAAATTATTCTTAATGAGGTTTGCCGGTTCATGGAAACATTGTTTAACCTGTAAGTGTTTTTAAAAGTAATGCTTACTTGGTTTATATCTATAAAAGAATGTCACCTAATTACATGTGGAAAACATCGAAGGCACTAACCTTAAGTAATTTGAAAATCAGGTGTCCATAGTCCCAAGAAAGTCTTTTTAGAAAGACTTTCTAATGTTTGTAATTACAGCTTTGCTGCCATCTTAATTGGGAAATAGTCATGAGACACATTTTAGGGAGAATATACATAGTCTTCCTAAAAAGAATAAGCTGCAGTTTGGGGTCCAGTCACAGCCTGAGCAGGGACGAGAGGGGTGGGTGGAGCCCTAAAATATGTGTGCACACACATGTATGTGTATACATACATGTATAGATAGCATAACATTTGCATATGTGTGTGCATACACACACACAGTTTAATTTGTATAACATCTTTACAAAGCCAATATGAACAGTGGGTGTGCTGGGTATTTTATATTCATCTCCTTCACTCAGACTTCATTTGCGTCTGTCATGGCCCTTCTGTTAGGACGCAGTGCATTTAAAAGCATGCTGGGTAAGGCCACATCAGCAGGTCCTCGAATAGCGTGGCTTCAGTCAGCATCACATCACGCACTGTCATTTCGTTGTATCATTGACGAGAGAAAGAACTGGCTTCCCAGGTGAGCTGCTCCCTCTGCGGAGCTTGCAGGCTCATCCACCTGCATTTTCTCCGTGGCTGGGTTTCCTCCCGCATCCGCAGACGTGCGGGGAGGTGACCGGCTGTCTGCACTGTCCCCGTCCGAGGGGCCCTGGATGGGAGGGCAGCCTGTCTGGGTGGGTCTGCGTGCACCCTGAGCCGCTGGTGCCATTTATCTCAGTGATTAATATCGGAAGGGTTTGGGGTTTCTAAGTAGAAGCTTGGTGGTGTTTTGTGTCTGGAAATGTGCTATAAGCACTTAGCTCTGTCAAGAAGCCTCTGGTCGAATGAGTTTCATTATGCAGAGGTGGGCAGAAGTAAGTTTACTGTTGTTGGCGTGGAAAAACAACACAATAATTAATAATGATGTAAGAATGAACTCCATATTCTGTGTACTCACAACTAGAAACCCACTTTTGCCTGCCCCGGACATTTTTCTGCTTCGGGTAGAGGTTGCCAGGAGCCTATCACCACCCTGAAGCGAGGGTTTGCTGTCTCTTCTCTTTGCTCTCACACTGCTCTTCCCGCGCGCTCCATCCTTGAGCGCCTTGTTTGGTTTGTGCTGGGTAATTCGACCTTGTCAGTTACAGTGCCCTTGGAAGTTGAACTTCGTCCCCTTGACCAAGACAGAACCGTGCCTGGCCAAGCCTTCTTTTCCATTCTGTCTGTTGTGAGAGGTTTGTAAGAAAGTGAAACTGTTTCGTTTATGGTGAGAGAAACCATCTCCGGTGGTTTTATCTCTCACTTGCGTAAGACTGCAGAGTAGGTAGGACCTGCTCGGAGATCCGCAGTGAAAAACCCACCCCTGCGGACCGACCGCAGTGCACGATTGCAGAACCAAGATTTTCAGCTTCTCCGGGAGAGAGGACGGTCTTTCTCCCCTCCCCGACTGTTAGGGAACCCTCGCCTGTTACTTGTCACCCTGCTCCTGGTAACACGTTTCTTATCCATCCCAGACTCCATCTGTACGTAAGCAGGGGCCTGGCACAGCCTGGGAGGGATGGCGAGGGCACCATTGTCTCAGGCGACTGCCCAGGCTGGGGGTTCAGCCCGGCTGGACACGAAACATGACAAGGGCCCCGATCGGCTCCCCTGGGATTTTCTTGGCTCTGTCCCCTCAGGTTGACTTTCCAACTTGGCAGCAAGTGACACGGCTGCCCTGGGCTTCACGTCCGCACGTCGCAAATGTAGAGAGGATGAGAGAGACCTGGTTTCTGGAGGGCCCAGGACACTGTGCCTTCGGAGGACTCACTTGAGAAAGAGGTGTGTGGGGGTGGGTTAGGTGGTGCGCACCCCCTGGAGAAGGCAAAGCCCCTTTTCTGGGAAATATGGGTGTTCGCTAAGGGACATATGTAATAGAGAGATTTAAAGTTTTGTGTGCTTGTAGACACCAGGGAAAAATACCCACCTAAATGTACAGGCATCATAAGAATAATTGTGTCCATACTTGTTTTATGTTATTCACCAGATGCTATAAACTATGTGACATCAACTGTGTCGGAGCTGTGTGGCCCCTGAGGCCGGTGCTGACCCGCACATGGCTGCTGGCAGCCAGCATGTCGTTTCACAGTGCGCACGTGGACAGCTGTCCCCTCTCCAAACTGTGAGCGTGTGGTGGATGAGGAAGTGTCTGTGGAGTTGACTGTGTCTGTTTCCAAAATGCTTGTTTTGTCCTTACGTCGGATAAGCCTGTTCTTGTTTATCACGGAAGCGGTATTATTTACAGGCAAGAAATCGGGCTTCATTCGGGTTAAGCCGAAGACAGGTGTGATAGAATCTCCAGGCACCGTTCAGATAAGTGACCTGCTCTGGGAATAATCCCCCGAGACACACAGATGGTGAGTGTGTCATTCCTTGTTGTCACCAGCTCGCCTTCAGGGCGGGGCATTGCACCATCACCTCTCGAACGCTGAAAACCAAGGCTTTAATGCAGACTCCAAACCCCACAGCCTGGCGCCCGTTGCCTGTTGGAAACGGCGCTCACCTCACACTCGTTAGTGGCTCTGTTTGGCATGAAAGGGCGGTGTGAGGGTCCGCTTAGCACGTGTTAGCTGAGGGCTCACTGTGGCCCTCATGTACACACATGTACACAGGTGTGCGCACACACACATACACACATGTATGTGCACACAGGTACCCAACTCTCCCCAACACACACACATATTAGTCTTACAGTAGTACTGTATTTGGTGAAAATGAAGCGAAAAGACAGAAATACTTAGTCTATTGCCCTGGTGCGGGGCCCCGCCCCAGCCAGGTCAGGGGTCCCGCAGGTGAGCGATGGGGGGAAACGGGACAGGCGAATGAAGAGACGGCACGCGATGGTGTAGCTTCCAGCTTGTCAGCCAGACGCTTGTCTCTTTTGCTTCTGGCTTCAGAGTCCTTTATTTATATAATTTTTTGCAAGCTCAAGTGGTGTGGGGGTTTTCCACTAGGAGTGGTTTTTTCAGAATACATTTGCTTTTGCAAGAGTTCCGGAGAAGCATGACACATACATGAGATAAAACAGCTGGGCAATACAGCTTAACTTAGTTTTGCAAGCTCTTAGCTCTAATCTTGCTAGTTGGCAAGTTCTTAGCTCTAATCTTACTAATCATCAAAGCGTCTGACCACAAGTCTGGTGCGAGGACTGTCATGAGCCTGTTAGACTTTTGTGGTTATGTGGTTAACGGCTGTCTCTCACTGCCCAGGATATTTTTCTGTTTAATAATTTTTATTATCTTAGTTTATTGTGTATAAAACTCTTTTCTATTAATCCACCTAATATCCTCCAATATTAACCCATCTAGATACTTTATGATAAATGCCTGTGTAGGGTAATGGGGGGTCTGTAGGCCTAGGGGTAGTAATGAATGGAAAACGATAGAGAGATGACCAAACTCGCCTCTTAGACCTAATTCTACTCTCAGGGGCCCATATTCTGCCTGAGGTGGTGGGAGCAAATGAGGGCATAGGACTTGGGCCAAAAAGTTTCCTCCATTCCCGCTGCTGATGAGTCTTATACCATTTAGGGGGGCATATGGGAGTGAGGGTACTTTCTGCTAGACTATCATTGTAATTTTCCAAGAACTCTGTCCCATTATAGGAATTGCCATCTGTCCCAGTCCCACAATAAATCACACTGACCCCAAGCAAAGGAAGCAATAGGATGATTAAGCAGAGAAATGCACGGTGCTTTTTCCTGCCGGTTCCACTATGTAGGTGACTGGCGCCCTCCAGGACTTTGTGATACCACGGTGGGGTGGAATCGGCTCCCAGCACCCTAGCAAGTCACAGAGTTAAAACTTCTTCTGAGGTATATATAACCTAAGATGCATAGATTCAATTTTTCATGGAATTTACAATTTAGAAGGGATTGAATCTGCCTTTTCATGCCTAACAGTGGATGGGATTTCTGAATTCTTGATTGATCTGCTAGAAACATTCTGAATTATTGATTCATTTACAAGAAACTTTCCTAAAATAATCTAAGTTAATGACTAATTAAAATAATTAATAATAATAAAAAATGAAATTCAGTTTCCCAACAATGAGTAGCTTGTCTCACACCCACTCCACACGCGCGTGCACGCGCGCGCGCACACACACGGGTCAGACGGGATTGAGACCTGCGCACAGGGAACTCTGCTGACCGGTCATCGCTGAGCCTGGACCAGTGGTGAAGGAGCAGCTGGCAGGTGACAGGCATGGTGACAGCTTCTCCTCAGCATCCAGCACGGCGTGTTTGCTGTGTCAATCTGGATTTGACATTTAATTTAAAAGGTATTAACTTAGGTCTGCACACAATGAAACAGCAGCTACAAAACCGGCCCTGTGGTGATTGGTGCAGCCCCAGCCCCAGCCCCGCTGTCCCTGGGGCAGCTGCAGCGCTGAGAGCGCAGCCTGCCCTCCTCCGCGAGACCCGGTCCATTCCGAAAGGGAAAATGATGGCACTCAGTGAGAAAACTGGGTTGCTGTCAACGTAGAATTCCTACCGCCATGTTTAGTTACCAACGTGTGTAAAGAATCCTCCACTGGTGTGTGTGCAGTGCATGTTATTTAAACAAAAGCAGGTGTATAGTTGTGCGTATGTGAAACACAGAGGGTAGGCGTGAACTGTTTATTAATTCATGTATCATTTTCCGTGCCAACGGCTGTAAACCTGCTTTGGCCCACCCTGAACAACTTGCATTTCATCTGGGGTGGCCATATTGTCTCCCGAATTGTTTATGCCATTTCTCTTGCCTTTGGAATTCCATAACAGCAGGGTTTCCAGCCATCGTAAATACAATTTCCACCAGCCGGTGCAGCTGTCCTGTGTGAAGCAGGACAGTTTCTCCCGTGGCAGGCCTGGCGTATGTGACGAGTTCAGACACCAGAAACAGAGCAAAGAGGCTGAGAATCATGTGTCAAGTTCAAACCCATCTCACAGCTTGCTAAAAACATCCCCTAGATTTAGATAAAAAGGTGAAAATGCTTTGAGGTGCAACAAAATGACAAAGCACCCCCCATTTGTTGTGCCGAGATGACACGTTATTGAAAGCCAGGGGCTAGAAATAATCCCGGGGCCGGGGGGCAGCTTATCCCGCGGAGGAATGCGTGGTTCTGGTCGCTTCTGCATCACCAGTTCCTCTCCTGCGATTTCACCTGGAAGTGGCCCCGGCTCCTCGGCGTCGGCCTACAAGAGCAAAGCCCCGTGGGGAGAAACGTCGTTTCACACGGCTGCCCTAAAACTCTCCCAAGGACGTGCCTTTTTTCTCTCTGTTCACGTGGCGGAGCATGGAGTGGCCTCAGAACCCTCAGCTGAACGGTCTTCGGAGAGGAGGGAAGCGCAAGGTGTATGGTGAGTAAAACGGGCCCCTTTCCACGCCCCACACAGCTGCGTCCCGTTGTTCGTGGTACTGCAAGGGCTCCCTTCAGTCAGAGGGACACTGTCCTCATCCCCAGCCCCTGCTGCGGGGACCTCGATGCGGGACAACACCAGCCTCAGGCTGGAGCCTGACGACCCGCGTATTGAGCAAAACAGTAAAAAAATCTCCGAAGGGCAAGCGAGCAAGGACAGCGGGGCATGATGTTCTGCGGGAGGGAGGCTTGATTTCCTAGAAAACGAAACCAACTTTGATTATTTTTACACATATTCAAGAATTTAAATTAATTTGGCCAGAAATTGTTTAAAATGATCTTGAAATTAATAGGGGCAGTAAATATATTACAATAGTCAAGAATGTTGTGAATATTTATATAGCTATATTAAATATTTTTAAAAACCCTGAGAGAAGTTTGTGGTGATAGTTTGAAAAGTCTGCTTTTTTGAATGCAAAAACTCTTTATTCTTCAGGACCAGTAACTTGGCGTCTGAGTAGAGGAGACACCACAACGTTGTTTATATATAATTTGATTCACTGTAAATTTATTTTCCGTATCAGGCTGAAGATGAGACACACACATGTATACAGTAATCACAGGGGAGTCTCCAGTTTTTCCAGCAAAATTTATGAACTAAATCCTTGTTTTCTCTCTGATTAAACTAACAGCTGCATTGGGCACGAACTGGCCATGTTTACTGAAATCTCTTTCTGAACACCTCCTCTGCTCCCTCTGTTCCCAAATCAATATCACATCGATTACATTATAAATTCTTTATCACAAGTTGTGAGATTTAGTAAGGCAAGTTCACTTCACTGAGCTGTTGGCCATAACAGACTGAGCAGAAATAAATGCACAAGGGATTTTACGGGTAGAGGACTGGAACACTGGGCAGGAATACAGTGTATTTCTTACGTTTTGTAAAGTCCACATTTTTGTCCTTAGCAGGAATTTGGTCTCCTCTGGGCGAAGGAAAATAGAAGGGTCTCAGTGCTCATTCTGCTGTGCCAGCAGAGAAAATAATTGAATGCATGTTTACTGAAATAGTCTTTTATTTTAAAACACACTGTCCTTTGATCCTTCATGTTGACATTCTAGAGGCAGCCCCAAAGATAAGTATTAACTTGCTGGTAATGTTTGTGTAGGGCGTGCGGTCAAGCATAACGTATTAGGGCTTCTATAAAGTTGTGGTGTGCGATGGTGAATTGAAGTGGACAGACTCCAAAAGAGTGTTTTATTACATTTTCTTCCTAACTTACATCACTTTGTTGTGAGGGATTGAAAGGTAGCAGAGCTTGGCATTTCGATAATTCAGCTAAAAGACGAAGTTACGTCCCCTCTGTTGCGTAGGTTCTTCTCTTCCCTCCTCCCCCTCTACGTTTTACCTCCATTTAAACACATCACTTGCCCGGGGGAGCTTGTCTATGCAGCCAAAGCCAGATCTTACTTATAAGAGTTTGATACTAATTTCTGAGTTCCAAATGCTCATTTAATACCAACTTCAGCAGAACATTCTCACAGTCAGTTAACAGTTTCTGAATATCATTGTAAGGTTGGAGAAAATATTGTTTCACTGTTGACTGATAGAATAAATGCTGTGAACTGATTCCACAGAGAGATGTCGCACCAGCCATGAAATCATTCTTCAAAGGGTGATGACTGCTAGTCACTGTCAAGCCGGGGGGGCTTGGAGGGGCACGACCCTGTCACACAAAACCTCTGCATCCCGTTCCTTGTCCCCGGTGGTCACTGTGGCTCAATTCTGAGTAAAGGTCCCCCCGCCTCACACATCTCATTTCTGTAACACTTCTTATTAATAGCAATACGATTCGACTAATAGAAAATTGGCATCTGTGACAAGGTCTCTAAAACAGTGACATAATTTATAGACATCTGTTGGAAAATGTCAGTATACTTTGCCTCAAACATAATGACCTGGAGTCCTTGAATAGAAAATGGGAAAAGCCTATTTATTACCTTTGTTATTTATTTGTATCCAAATGACTGTTTTGGATACAATATATTTTTAAATGTTATTTCAGTGAGACCTACCGACAGACAGAGGCACTGTGAGAATTTCCACTTCATTCGTGACCACCTCCTGCCCAGAATGGAAGAAAGCTGTGCATTCCCAGCATGTTTACATTATAATCTTTTGAATGATGAGCTTTTAATTTTTTGGCTTTAAAGAACTGATTTTTCTGTTTTGTGTGACTTTATTTTAAATGAAGAATGTCTAAGCATCAGATTTCTAGTGTATTATACCCACGTACATACAGTCTTAAAGTGGTATAACATTTTCATGGTTCAAAATTGTCTTGGAATTGCAGTACAGATTTAACAGTCTTAATTTTTGTTTAGAAAGAAAATTTATCAACAATTCTAGATGCATTCAAAACAACTCCCAATGCTACAAAATTGTGGACGTTTATTTAAAGCATGTTACAGCCCCTGGTTTGCAAAGTAGAGATCCATAAAACAGTTTTAAACCTGCACTGTGATATTCTACCATAAATATGTATTGAAAATTTAAGATGACCCAGCTGGTGTGGCTCAGTGGATTGAATGCCCCCCTGTGAAACAAAGGGTTACTGGTTCGATTCCCAGGCAGGGCACACGCCTGGGTTGTGGGCCAGGTCCCCAGTAGGGGGTACACAAGAGGCAACCACACATGGATGTTTCTCTCCCTCTTTCTCCCTCCCTTTCTCTCTCTTTAAAAATGAATAAATAAAATCTTAAAAATTCACACCAACCTGATGAGACAGCTACAGGATGCTTTTCAGGAAGTATTTTCATTTTAGCTGAAGTCATAATTTTTTTACTTATTTATGTGCAAATAGTGGCTTCCTTTGGCATCCCACTTTCAGAAGGCAAAATGGAAATGTTTTGCTCCAGGCACCTCATTTTCAGGGAAAGTCGAGAGGAACCAGACAATAATATACTGCATTATGCGTAAGGAATCTTCCTAGGGGGTGTAGGTTCAAGGTAACTACCCTGTAAGTTTGTTGCCACTTATACTACTGCAGTTGGTAAGAGCTTATGTAAAAATCCTTACAAAGAAAGTCAATTGGAAATATTTGTGGAAGTGTTTGTTTTTAGGAGCAAAAAAAGTTACAATTCCAAGAAACATCTATTAATAAACAGAACATTTAATGTGAAATATTCACATTTGTAAATGTTTATGCTAAGTTGTAAAGTTTATTTCACACATGAATGAAGGGAATAGATTTGAAACAATTTATACATTATGAATACACACACACATGCACATACAGTCATTATAGTTTATAGTGTACAAATTAAAATAAATTGCCTTATAAGCATGTAAATTAATTTAGATTGCTCACTTTGTATTTATTTAAATACACAAACATTTATGTACATATATACTTATATCTGTACCTATACTTATATATATGAAGGGAAAAGTGAAATAGAGGGAGTTAATGAAAGTCACATGAAAAGACATATTTCTGCTGGCAGAGAAGATAATACATTACTTTAATCTAGTGTCATCACAAACATTTATGGAGATATTAAAGAAGAAAAACTATGTCAGGAAAATTAAGCAGAAAAAGACAGTGGAGTAATCTCCTTAAAAGAAGAATGATTCTTAACAGAGAACATTTAATGTTTACACTGACACAGAAAATGAAAATCAAGAGACGGGGCGGTGAGAGACAGGTGTGCGTCTCTGCATATCGGTCTCTGTGTGACGGCGACTGGAATTACAGAGTGCACATTTACCCCCCAACCTGCCTTTCCAGCTTGAGTTTCTCCTTAGACGCGACTGAAGTAACTCTGTTCCTTAGTCCACCCGTAATGGCATGGGGATGCTGGCACCGTGTCAGGAGACCCCGCTGCTGGTTCTGAGCAGCAGAGCCCGCCTCGCTGAGGAGCGGGGCTGGGCTCAGAGGGTCCAGGGCTGAGCTCACCTGCAGGGCGGGAGGCTGGTCAGCACGAGTCCCTGGCAGCTTGCTTTTGGCTCGGCCTGTTCACTGTCACCCGAGAACTGTTAAATGTTAGAGAGAAAGACTCTTCTTTCACTGGAGCTTTTGGGTCCTGGTGTGTCTTGCTCGCTTCTGTTCGTTGTCTCGGGGGAGGGGTCGGATCACCTGGGCTGCCTGGTCTTCTTCCTCCCGTGGGGGGTCCGCCCATGGGAGGTGTTGGCAGGATGTGAGCGCTGGGAGGAGAGTGTGGCAGACAGCGCAGGCCCGGCTCTGCCGAAGGTGGCCCTGTGTTCAAAACAGCGAGAACAGGGCCTCCAGCAAGCTAAAATATAAAGATTTTCCTTTAAAAAATCTTTAATGTTTTATAAAATGTGATAGGATTGAGATACTTCTGTAATGATATAAACTTAAAAGTTACAAAAATATATTAGCATCATAATTTTACATAACAAAATACATGATATTATCAATGTGATAATCGATCACAAAACTGTTCTACAAACATTATTAGATTATCAAAATTTTTACTTCTAAGAATGTCATTTTTAAATGATCAAATTAGAAGTGACACCACTGCTCTTGGCAAATGTCAGATTGTAAATGATTTTTGGTAATTTTTCATTCTGAGCAGGAGCTTTGGGATGAGAATGGGTATGAAGCTGTTAAAGGGATTTTTTAGGCTGGGACAGCTTTGGACTAGGTTCTGATTCTTTTCTAGAAATGCACGTTTCAGTACCTCTAGAGCTGATCATTGTAGTGAAAAAGTTTTTCTAAAAGATAGAATTCTTCATAAAAACCAGTTTTGTGTAAGTCTGAACTTAATTTTAAATGTAAATTTATATGATGGCATTTTTATGGTTCTTTTGACATTTCCTGTAACTTGCGGAAGTCATACCAGAGACCAAAAGTGGCTGCATGATGTGTGTTTAATTTAAAATGCCTCTTGTGCATTCTGTTACAGTGTTTGCAATTATAAAAGAAGCTTAAAATTTTTCTTCATCATTAATAATTGAATTATTCAAAGCTTCCTATGAGGTGAGTGTTATTTTCTGTCAAACATGATTTTTTCTAATTTCTATTTCCAAGCCTATGGACATGTATTTTGGTCTCTTGTAGACATTTTTTTTTAGATTTATTTATTTATTTTTAGAGAGAGGGGAAGGGAGGGAGAGAAACAGCAATGTGTGGTTGCCTCTCACATGGCCCTCACTGGGGACCTGGCCTGCAACCCAGGCATGTGCCCCGACTGGGAATCGAACCGGGACCCTCTGGTTCCCAGCCCGCGCTCAATCCACTGAGCTACACCAGCCAGGGCTCTTGTAGACATTTTTAAAACCAGAAATTCTAAACTCTAGGATTTATCCCCACACACATCTTTTTTGCGACATTGACAAGTCCATCCTTTATTTTGTAATAACTTCCTGGTGCCTCCTGTCCAGGGGCACAGGCCAGGCCGCAGGCACAAACCCTGTGCTGCGGAATTTGTCACTTGAAATTTCTAGGACTGAAAGGAGAAACAGACAAGTCTCAGTTACAGGGGAGACATCACGCTGATTGACAACTAGATGGAGCATCAGGAGCAGACGAAAGAACTAGAGGCACAATCAGCGAAGATGCAGGACGACTTCCTCAGCCCACGAAGCCTAGTCGGCGTGGGTAGCGCGCCCCACGCATAAGAGCCGATCTTCTCCACTAGCCATGCTGTACGGATTACAACGGTTCATTTTCCTGAAGACCTGTAAACATCATTTTGGGTGTATTTGAAGTAGCAGTGTGGAACTTTGTAATTAATATACACTTTACTGTGTGGGATTCTCAACACATCGAGGTTGTTCCCTAATCTCTCTCTCTGCAAGGAGCATCTGCAGCTGTGATCTCTAGATGTAGTAGAAACATAATCTATGAAAAGTCAAGATGGATGTGGAAAAGCACACTTTATCCACAGTTTCCTGAGATCAAGAAAAAAAGAAAAGCACCAGCCATGTGGGTATTCAAGCTTTTACTAAGATATCCATTCTTTTCTGGCTTTGTGGTGCCTAAAAATTCCTATGACCTTTTTTTTAGGAAGTTACCTATTCCCCTCATACAGAATGCAATAAATCTTTCTTTTGTAAGAAGCTGTTACATTTTCTCCAGTATAAACTGTCCTTCAAATTTTTCTAGTTTAAAAAAATATCACAGTACAATTGGGCATCCACATCCACAGAAAATGAACCCAGGAGAGAGCTTACACCCTTCACAGAAGTTAACTAACAGGGAGCACAGACAGGCCTAATGAAAAACTCAAACCGTGGAAGTCCTAGAAAATAACAGAACATGCAGGTGAGCCTGGAGACAGTGAACACTCTCTAGATACGGCAGGCACTGAGGGCTTGGCTGTGAAAGGCTTGAGAAGCTAGACTTCATTGCATTTTCAAATTTACGCTCTGAGGAAGACGATGCCACGAGAACGAGAAGACAAGGCACAGACCAGGAGAAAATCATTGCAAAAGACACGTCGGATGAAGAACCATTATACAAAACCTACCAAAAACACGTAAAAGTCGAGAAGAAGAAAACAAGCAAGCCAATAAGACAAATGGGTAAGAGTCACGAACGCACCTGTCGGAAAGGCCCCCATCCAGACCTCTGGCAGCACAGACGCCCGTGAACATGGACCCAGCAGCGGGGATGCCACTCGCTGCTGCTGCTGCTGCAATCCCACCTGGCACCGCCTCCGGGGAAGACAGTTTGGCCGTGAACTCGCCCCATTCTTAGACGCCGTCACACCCCAGGACATTTACTCAACAGAGCGGAAAGTGCATGTCCATAAAAAAACCCGCCCACGTGTGCATGGCGGCTTCAGGCATCATCGCCAGAACCAGGGAGCAGTGAGATGCCCGTCAGCAGGAGATGGATAACGAAACTGCGCTATAGGCAGGAAATGGTCCTTAGCACGGGAAGGAAGTGAACTGATGAAGCCATTGAGGAAACTTGCAAGCATGTGACTAAGTGAGAGCAGCCCGTCCGGAAAGGCTGCACATGGCATATGTCCCATGAGCTGACATTCTGAAGTAGGCAACATGGCGGATGCAGAGGAAAGACCCATGGTTAGTGTGGGTGGCAGGGACGGCAGGCAGGACCAGAGGGTGTGCAGGGCAGGGGAGCCTGTCCGTGGACACCCCACTGGTGGACACACGTCTTTATACGCTTGCCCAAACCCACAGAATGTGCAACACCAGGAGTGAGTCTGATATAGACTGTGGACTCAATGTGACTGTGCATAGAGGTGGGTTCACCAGTCACAACCAATCCATCCCTGTGGTGTGAGAAGTCCACCATGGGGAGGTGGTTCGAACATGGGTACAGGCGCTCTTGGGACCTCTCTGTGCTCCCAACTCGATTTTGCTACAAATGTAGAACTTCTAAAAAATAGTCTATTTAAAAAAAATACTATATCACTCCCCCATCCACTTCCTCATTAA
>PVJI01027017.1:0-18235 GCA_004026765.1 Micronycteris hirsuta
TTAGGAGATTATTATTTTAAAACTAATAATGAACATTGATATTGAGAAGTTTATTGGTTTTCTTTTGTGAAAGTAGAAAAACCAAATCAAACTGACTTTTGCTTTCTTGTAGTATATACAAGTATATAGAGAATAAATATAAAGGATTTTTGCTTTTGAATTTTTTTTTTAAATTTTGAGGACTAGTTTAAAATCTGGCCTTTCAAAGTAATTTTGTTTAAGTATATGCGTAAAGAAGAATCATATATACAACACTAATTTTTAATGAACAATAGAGTAATATTAACCCTAGCCTTTAGCTATCAACTTAACAGAAAGAAATCTAAAACTAAATTTTAAAACATTAAGGATACTGCTCCTGAAAAGAATGTACCTAATTATTTCCTAATCTGGGATTAGTGAAGAATTATAAAATTTGGAAACCCATCAGCTCTGGTATAATTTAATAAGTGTCAGAGCCCATTTCCAAGTTTCACAATCATATTATAGTCACAGCTTAGAAGGAATAAGGCATTATAGCGGTATCCTGTCCTCCTTTGAAGAGCAGCTAAAAGGGGCTTAAAATGTGGCATCCTTGGAAAGGCACTTGCCAACTCCTGATGACTCACCTGGAGGACCACTCACCTCAATTTTTGCCCAGCTGGCTCACTTAGACCATCACTCACAAGTAAAATGTGCTTATGGATGTAGCCTCCTGAACTTTGACTTCTCCATTTGTCTTAATACCCAGGAGCTTCAGGTAGTTTTGCCTTAGTCACTAAGAAGCCTCCCTCCATTCTGAGAGCAAAATAAGATGATTTAGGTTATTTTAGATGACTATTAAAGAATGGTGTACTGTTGGATGACATAAGGTTAAATCTGCAGTACCGGTTAAGCTGCTCAGGGCATTTGCTGTACGACCTCAAACTGCCTGTGGTGTATTTTTAGGTATGGGTGAGAGCAGCTGCGCGTGGAATAGAAAAGCTCTCCTGCACCGGGACACAATGCTGGCGGCCGCGGCTGTGTACAGAGGTAGGGGGGCTGGCTGGTCTGCTACCCGAACTCCCTGGGGAACTTGTCATGTTTCTCTCTTACAGTTGCCAGTGCTTTTTCCTTTCCTGTTAAGGCATCATCAGACTTCTTGTCCTTCCTTCAAAACATAGATCCTGTAGCTCCGTATCCCTTTTCCAAACAATCCTTACTATTTCTGTACTATCAGCTGATGCTGGGATTTCGTCCCAGCGAAATCCGTGGGGAACCGTACCCTGACGCGTGAATCAGTCTCACCCAGAGACACGCTTGGAGAATAGAGTCCGGCAGCCACGGGTCTTTCCCTCCATCTTGGAAAAGGCCCCGTGCCTAGCTCAGCCGGGCTTTTTATTAGAAGCTTTAGGACACATTTACATTGGATTGATTATTCATGGGCTTATGCAGAACAGGGGTTTTCAGTTGGGTCATGAGGATATATGGGAAGGGAATAGATAAGGGGTAGGTTTACTCAGTTACAGAGCTTTAGGATATAAATTCAGGTCCAGTGGCGGACAGGACCAGGGTATACATTAAACAGGAGACAAGTAAATTGAGGGTAAGCTAACTAGGGCTGTTAACTTTTAGGACCATAAAACGTTGAGGCAGTGATTTATTAACTTAAGCTTCCTGACTTTGGGAGGAAGAGAGACTCAGCAAATCACAGGATTTGTTAAGATACATTTTTGCCAAATTCCCATTAGAGGATTCCTTTTCCACTGACATGATCCACATGGGAATAATTTTTCCTCACGCAGAGCTGAGCTCAAAACGCGTAAATTCCGGAACTGTGTGTTTTCATGTGTGTGGAAAGAATTCCCACAATCAGCTTCTCAAGTATTGAGGATTTTCAGGTGAGGCATTTCCAGAATCCTGCGAACATCCTAATATCCATTTCTCTTTAGAGGACAGGACTTTTATCAAGAAAATTATTTTCCCTACTGGTATTTTTTTCAGACTGTAACCAGTATTTGTCTTCATAGAAATGTACAGAAATGAGGATGGTTCAGTACCTGCCACATTTCAGATCTATTACATGATAGGATGGAAATACCATGATTCACAGGTAACAGTACAAAAAATCACTTTCTTAGTGTATTTATGTTCCCATTTGCTTTTTATTGTTTGTTTACTTATGGAGGGGGATTTTTTAAAAATATAAAACAGCATAAAGGGGTTTAGTTAGGACTACATATTTATCTATTTCTAATACCTTTAATCTTTATTATTATTTTCAGGCAAGACCAGCTGAAAGAGGTTCTGCAACTGTGTCATTTGGAGAGCTAGGAAAAATAAACAATCTTATGTCACCAGGGAAAAAATCACAATAAATATTTTATTCAACGTTAACGTGGTCCAGAATTTTTATCAGAGGTGGGCAGCTTTCAGATCTAAAATTATTACATGTTGAAGCAAGAAGCAATATATTAGCTACTTACTAACTTTTCAAATAATTAGAGTAACCTAAAACTGCACTATGTTTAGTAACCATTTCAGTTTCGCATGGTTTCTGTTCCAATGTAGACACTGTTATCCAGTGATTGGGTTGCCTTAGGTGCACATTCAGCCCAAAAGCAAGAATACATTTCTCTGAAAAACCCACAGATATGTTCACATGTACACATGGCTGACATGTTGGGAAAACATTACACATGCTGACATTTTGTACCTTCTCCTGATCTTCAGTTATTTCTGTAAGCGATGGGAATGAGGGGAAGGACAAGTTGGTAAGTTTTCTATAGAGTTCTGGTTCACTTAGAATAAAAATAGACTTTGTATAGTGACTATTGTAAGATACTTAAGCCAAAATTATTTGTCACGTTGTCTTTGTCATGAAGAGAACAGAGGTTTGTGTTCCTCTTCAGAGCTATTACATAGTTTTTTACTTTAAAAGAATGTGTACCTATATTGAATCCTTCCTTAACTTTTTTAAAGCACCAGAATTCTAATCAAATTTCTTTTTTTACCTCCAGAACCTGGGTGGGACCCTCATAGCCCCCCTTAGAATAATTAAGGAGGCAGAATCACATGTACAACTGTCTACACAGTGGTGGAAAGTGCTGTTTGTTGTTTGACTTTCCTTTGTCATTTCAGGCCTTTGGCACTATTATTTTAATCGAAGTCCACTAGCAGTGATCAAAAGTATTTGGAAGCATTTAAGCTCAGACAGCTTAGTATAGGGGAAGAAGGAAGCAGGGACGAAGGTGGGAACACACAAGAGTGAGTGCATGTCTATTCTCACCAGTCAGTCAGTGGTGAGCAATTTGCTGTCCTTTTCATTTAGCCCGGCATGATCCGGCCTCCTCTTCACCTTCACTACGTTATTACAGCATCTGCTTCTCTTTCTCCTGTCCGCCTTCCCTCCCTTTCCCATACAAGCACTGAGCTCTTCCTAGATTGGGGCTGTGTCTTACCCTATACATAGCAAAGTACTCATAGATAGTCTATTACATTTGAACTGAATTAAATTATGTGAGAAATGTACCCTTTGGAAGACTAAGTTACAGTTAAAAACCAGTTTTGTAAGACAAACTTCCTCTCTTCAGTTAGGAAACTCATTGATATTAGAAGCTGTGGTACTCTTGGTAGCTTTTTTGTTTGGAACACAGGAGAAGAATACTGGGGAAGTAGAATTTGGGAAAGGGTTTTTTTTCTTTTTTTAAGCCTAATTCTTAGAATTTAAAGGGAGAACAGAACCTGTGTATTAAAGTGCAAAACTGGTGACCGAGGAACAGAGAAACTCCATTTGTCTGTGTTTCTTTTTTTTTTTTAAACATTGTTTTTTTTAAAGATTTTATTTATTTATTTTTTAGAGAGAGGGGAAGGGAGGGAGAAAGAGAGGGAGGAATGGCAATGTGTGGTTGCCTCTCACATGGCCCTCACTGGGGACCTGGCCTGCAACCCAGGCATGTGCCCTGACTGGGAATCGAACCGGGATCGTCTGGTTCCCAGTCTGCACTCAATCCACTGAGCTGCACCAGCCAGGGCTGTCTGTGTTTCTTAAAGGACGTGCATTAAACACGAGTGACAGTAGTACAATTATTTATTTTAACGTAGTTGTAGCAAAATTATTTTTTAAGTTAACATCTGCTTGAAGTATCAAGCTTTAATTGGAAACTTCAGGAAATTCATTTTTCTGAATCATCCTGTTAAGTAACAAAGCTTTTAAAAATGTCTTACCAAAAATGTTTCCAAAATATGTTACATTCTTAAGCAGTGTGTGGAATACAACCATTTCTTTATAACTCCACATTATTGTCATAAATCAAGTGGTACTGCACTGCTTGTTTCTGACTGACTGGCCCTGAGAATGAGACTGTGTTTTGTGTCTCTTTTCCAACACTTGCTGCCAGCTGTCAATCTCAGTACAAACATGAATATTCTTGAGTCACTTCTTGTCCTTTCTGACCTGCTGTGAGATCAGAATTCAGATGGGAAGGTTTCTATAAATAGTATATAAGGTAAGAAAGAGAACTCTCCTTTGGAATAAAATGCATGGGCTTTATCGGTTCCCTTGACAGATGAGGATTGAGGTCCATATGCCAGGCTCTTTCAGTTCTCGGTCTAACAAGGCTTCACTGTGTGACACCGGGACGTCTTTTGGCTGCTGGGAGACTTTTTGGATTATTCCCTGGTCTTTGGTAATGTTCCAGGTTGTTGGCCTGGAGAATTCCAGAGGTGGCAGTGTGCACAAAAATGTATATTTATGAACAAGATTGTTCGCTTTATAGAAAGAACTTTTGCAGGATTTGTTGAGATGGAATCTACCTATAGGCATCAATTATGTGACATGATTATAAAAAGTTAACAGAAGGGTTAACACATGAAGTATCCATGAAAAAAGTTTTGTTTTTTGAAAGTGTTAGTACCATTTTTATCCACTAGGTGGGAAACACAGTGTGCCTGTACTGAAGACACGTACAGTTCTTATACTCTGTATGCATCCCTTAAGTAAGGATGGAATAAAATTATTTTACCATTGATTGACTTCTGTGTAGGAAAGAAATGGTTATTAATTGATAACTGGGAAAAAGGGTACTTGGGGTGGTGATTATTATTTCTTCGTAAGTTATTTTAGCTTCTCGCCTAAGAAGAGATGTTACGTACTTTTGGGCTAGGGGGTGGGGTGTTTTATTATTGTTGCCATTAATAATGCGAGGTTTGTCTTCAGGAATCTCACCATCAGTGGACCTGCCCTTCCAGAAATTGATATATTTGAATTCTCTGCCTGGATATTTGACAGATATTTATCTTGTTGGTTAAAAACATTAATTTGAAAATAATGGAAGGTGCAGTGGGCACTGGTAAGTTCTTAATAGATAATGAAATAATGCTTTGTTATCTGTGGTGGTTCTAAAATCTCCACAAATTTTTTGATATGCCTCTCTCTAAAAGGCATATCAAAAGTGGAACTTCCTTGCCCTCCTTTTGAGTATGGGCTGAATTTAGCAATACCCTTCCAACAATTAGAATAAGGAAGTTAATGTTTGTTACTTACGGTAACAAGAGGCATTGCTTCTTCCTTGCTGTGTCTGGGATCCCTCACTCGGGGAAAGCCAGCTGCCCTCTTGTGAGGACACCCAAACAGCACAGCGGAGAGGACCTAGGGGTGAGGCACGGCCACTGCCGTGGGAGTGAGCCATCTGGGGGCAGGTCTTCCAACTCTAGTCTGTCAGATGTCTGTGACTCCTGCTGACACCTTGATGGCAACGTCATGAGAGACCCTGAGCCGGAACCACCCAGACAAGCACCCCCAAATTTTTATCCACAGAAACTGAGAGAATAAATGTATGTATTTAAGCCACTGTGTTTGGAGTAATTTGTTAACACGGCGATAGATAATTTGCTCTCTTTGGGAAAAGTTGGGTGCCAGGGTATACCAAGTTAGTAATTTAAGTGTAAAACATAGCTTGCTTATTTGAAATTATGTAGAGTCAACATAAATTGCTATATTGCATTTGTTCTCAGGGAAAACTGGACCTTGAGTTGACTCCATGGTATCTCAAAATAGAACTAACCTCCCAAGGTGCATTCAGTAAGCCTCAAATTTCACTTCCTAAGAACTTCAGATCAATTTTCTGGAAGTCTGACTGGGGCTAGTCGAGAATGAAACCAGAGAATTTGAGAGCACTCTCACCTTGAGAATTCAGTGAGCTGAACAACTGCATGGTTTTGTCAGTCCCCTCCTGCCTTAGCTGTTGAGAGGCTGACAGCTTGTCATCAGGATGGACTTGTTACCAGACTCTCAGATGTGCTGCATGCTGTGGAATAGTTGAGGGATTTTTATTTTTATGTTTATGTATTTCTATTTTTATGTCTTTTAGTGAAGGTTTTTTAAAAAAGCCAGAGTCGATCCTGTCTTGCTAGCCATAGCTGAAACAAGGCAATGGTAAAGAGCCTGAACTTTCAAAGTGGCAAATGTAGTCTGTCCAGTCTCCACATACCTCATACAAGAATCTCATGCTTGTGCTCTGGATGCCTGTTCTGGTTCTGTCAGAGTCAGCCCTGCAGAAGAATAATCAGGATAGTTCCAGTCTAAACTGGGCTCTGCTTAGGTTGAGAATGGGAGACTGGGAGAGGAAAATCCCACAGGATTGCCAGCTCTTGCCTAAAGAAACACTGTAAATAGAGGGAAGGGCAGGGACTGTGAGCGAGGTGGTGGGTTTAGTAATGACCCTGCTGGTTCCTAAGGCTGAGGTAGACTCCCATCTGACCTCAGGATTTTCATCTGTAAAATTACAGATTTGGTGCTCAGTCTCAAAGGAAGCCACAGACCTGCCTTCCAAGTTCCTAAGGGGTTTTCAAACAAAATGTTTCCACCCTCCTCCTTTTGGTTAAGAATCATGGCCATAGGGATCCCCCGTCACTGAGGGAAGCATGGGAAATCCATCGTGTTATGGTGGGAAAATGGTTGTGAGCCTTTGGGCAGGATAACCTCAGGAGCATTCAGTCTGATCCCAGGACCTCGGTCCCAAGACAGAAGGGACAGGACTCCTCTCCTACCTTCACGTTTCGAGATTCCACATTGAGGTTTTGGGCACTACTTTTCCATTCAGAGTTAACTTGAATTTCAGCTGAGGATAAGGTTTGAAAAGGTGAACACTGTTTTGCCTTCAGTCCCCTAATAAAAGTGACCCAGAATGCATTGTTGCTCTAAGCTTCTGGGCTCCAGCGAAGGGCTCCAGACCCCACAACATGCAGCATGGACTGCTTCTACATTTTCCACAGAGGGTATTTTCTCACAGGTACCAAGCATTTAGCGTTTGGTAAGTGTTCCTCAATTTTCCAGAAAGCTCCCAGTTGGCTGTCTAGGTGACAAGGTCCCAAGTACAAGTCACCTGAAAAGGAAATGCTCGGGCTTCAAGTGGCTGGAGGGCCAAGTGAAGAAATATATACGAAAGCACCTTGGGGTCTCTAAATCAGCTTGTCTGCATCATGTCTTGAAAGCCAGCTGAACATTCATTCTCCAAGGCAGCTTCATTCATCCTGTCCTAAGGTGTCATGACAAGAGTTGGTAAACTCGTCCCTAAAAGCTTAGTGTGTGCTATGCTCTTGCCAGGCAGCGTGCTAAGCCTTTGTTACGCACTTCTGTTTCATCCTCACAGCTCCCTCTAAAGTAGATATTGGTACTATAATCCCCATTTTTCATGAGGAAACAGGCTTAAAGAGGTAAGTTCTCCAGGGTCACATAAACAGCAGTTAGCAAGTGACTTCAGTCTTGTATGCAACAAAGCTAGTGCAATTGACAATTTTATTACGCTGCTTTCTTTTAGAGGTCAAAGCCTTCTGTGAACTACCAGTCTTGCCCTCCGTGTTCTCCCTTCTGCCATAGCCTTTGTATGCCCCACCCAGTGTATGGGAACCAGACAGGTGATTCCATCCCCTGTTTCCTACACAAGCTCAGCCCTGTGCTTGAATCTGTCCCTGTGGAGCTGCCTGCCTTCTAAAGTTGGCTTGGCCTCTCACTCTAAGCTCAGTCATTTAAATATTGCTGGGATTATAACCTAAGAACCTTGAAACACCAGTCCAAAAGAACCTATGCACTCCAATGTTCATAGCAGCACAATTTATAATAGCCAAAAGTGCTGGAAGCAACCTAAGTGTCCATCAGTAAATGAATGGATCAAAAAGCTATGGTACATTTACACAATGGAATACTACGTAGCAGAAAGAAAGAAGGAGCTCCTACCCTTTGCAACAGCATGGATGAAACTGTAGAGCATTATGCTAAGTGAAGTAAGCTAGGCAGTGAGGGACAAATGCCATATGATCTCACTTTTAAGTGGAACCTAATCAACAAAACAAGCAAGGAAACTATAACCAGAGACATTGAAATTAAGAACAATCTGATAGTAACCAGAGGGGAGTTGTGAGGGGATAATGGGGGGAAGGAGGGAAGGATTTTCAGGACCAACTATAAAAGACACATGGACAAAACCAAGGGGAGCGGGTGGAAGCAGGGGAGGGAGGTGGGGATGGCTGGGGTGTGGGGAGAGTGGTAGGGGGTAAATACATACAGCTGTAATTAAACAACAATAAAATAATTAAAAAATAAATGCATCTGAAAACTTAAATAAATAAATAAACACAGCTCTGGTTCATCTTGCTTTCTTGTCCCAGACCACCTTGAACTTTTGTTAGTTCCATCTCCTTAGCACTTTTTATATTGTTTCTTATCCATGAGTTCTCCTCCTCAGCTAAGTGTTGAGTTCCTTGGGGACTGGCATGGCTGTAACCAGGCTTCCATCAGCAGCAGAAAGGCCCAGATTGAGTAATTGCCAGGCAGACAATGGGGGGATCCTTGCATAGCAAACAGCAGGAGGTTGGAAAGACAGGCAAGGCTGTTGGCTTCAGACACATTCAGCTGCAGATTTCTAGGATCAGCCACTGGCTTGGGATGCAAGGCTACGTTCTCATTTCAGTGAGTCTGGGTATCATGCAAAGCAGTTGGACATGGATAACGGGACAGGAATACAACTGCTGGTGCTGAGAGACAGGGAAGGGCTCATCCTAGAGAATGAGGATAGAATGGTCGTGTGAAGTCAAATCAGGGCCTGCAGCAGAGCTGACTGGGTGTTACACTGGAATGGTAGGTTTTGAGTCCAGGCTAGATGTCCAGCTGTCATTAGATACCAGGGAAGCCCAGTAGAGTGATTAGTAAAATCAGATCCTCCCATTGAATCCCCTTTCTGCCACTGACTAGCTTACCTTGCTTGCATAAGTTAACTCAATTGCTATGCAACAAGTCATTCTTACAAGCGTTAGTACAATGCCTAGCAGAGCATAAGTGTCATACTTATTTCCTTGGCTTAGAAAGCCAAACTCATAAGATGCCTTGTGTGTCTGGTGCACTATCTTTTAAAATAAATCTTTTTAAAAAAGATTTTATTTATTTTTAGACAGAGGGCAAGGGAGCAAGAAAGAGAGGGAGAGAGTTATCAATGCGTGGTTGCCTCTTATGTGCCCCCTACTGGGGACCTGGCCCACTACCCAGGTATGTGCCTGACTGGGAATCGAACCAGCAACCCTTTGGTTCACAGGCCGGCACTCAATCCACTGAGCCACACCAGCCAGGGCTCTTTAATTAAGTATTAATAGGTATTAAAAGAAGGTGGGGGTTGGAGGAAGGGGACAAGAAGAGTTTCCAGAGGTAAATATGGTTGGAAAAGCTGGCTTAGATAGAATTAAATGGTATCTTTCTTTAAGGCTTCTTACACCTTTAGTATACTCATGTTTTGAATCTGCCAGAGGAGCTGGTATTTTATGGCGTCTTCCAGACCTAATGACCCAGTACACTATCAGGATGCACCTTGCAAGACCTAGAACCAGTGTTGGGAAACATTAGCCTTGCACAGTGCTAGACGTTGTAGAGATATTAAGTAATTTGAATAGTTTCAGGAAAACTTATATTCAGTTATCAGAATCCACTCACCTGCAAAATTGTTTATGAACTTTCTCAAAGCAGTCCAGTGTGGTATTTAAGAGAATGGACTCTGGCCCTGGCTGGTGTGGCTCAGTGGATTGAGGGCTGGCCTGCAAACCAAGAAGTCACTGGTTCAATTACCAGTCAGGGCACATGCCTGGATTGTGGGCCAGGTCCGTGGTTGGGTGCATGCAAGAGGCAACCGATCAATGTTTCTGTCCCTCTGCCTCCCTCTCCTCCTCCTCTTTCTAAAAAATAAGTAAATAAAATCTTCTAAAAAAGAGAGAATGGACTTTGAACCAGGTTGTCCTGGCTGTGTGGCCTTGGAATAGTTGACCCCAGTTGCCTCTTCTGTAAAAAAGGGAAGATGATATAATATCCTCCTGGGAAGGTAGTTGTGAAGATCAAGTGCATTAATAATCCACTTGGTTAGAACAGTACCTGGCACGTAATAAGCATGATATGTTAGCTATTCTAGACAATGAATTTTGGAGAAGTTTTCAAGAATTATTGATGGCTGTTGTGATGCTTGCTTACCATTTGTCCTATGTAAATTTTGCTCTGCACACACAAGAAGATTGATTGATCAACATATAGCTTAAAGTCACTGTCCCTTTTTATTTTATTTTTTATTTATTGATTTGAGAGAGAGATTGATTTGTTGTTTCACTTATTTATGCACTCATTTGTTGATAATTGTATGTGCCCTGACTGTGGATCGAACCCACAACTTTGGTGCATTGGACTGATGCTCTAACCAACTGAGCCACCTGGCTAGGGCCTTGTTGTCCTCCCTTAATTAAAAAGAATAAATCAGAAGACCTCATACAGCTGTTTTACCTCTATGCAAAAATCCAAATCTCAAATATAAGAGATTTATCCTAATGCTCTATTAGGTGAAGTTTGTATGTTCCTTTTTTAAAAGGCACTTTATCTCTACCTAGACATTATTTTCTTATTAATGAAATACAAGTTAGGATAACTCATTTCACACAAGCACACACCACAAAAAAGTTTCCATACCAAAACAGGCACAAATACTGGATGAAATTAATTGGGTGGAAGAAAAAAAAGGAAAAAAAGCTAAGAATTAAATCTCAGCCAAAAAAAATTATTCCTGCCACATATGAAAAGACTTAGGAACTTTTTTTGTTATAGATCTTAATTTTTCACCTGAAAGACTAGATTGAAATTATGAAACTTTTGAGCTATAGTGTAGTTAAGGAAACTTAACTACAATCTTGTTTTGTAGTTAAGGAAACTGAGTCCCACAAAGGGACTGATTTGCCCTAGATCAGTAACTGGTGGTGAAGAGATAAGTCTGGAAGTAGTTGTTCCAAAGTCCTGTCCAGAGGCCTATGGCAGGCTTGACGCCATTCACGCAAACCCTGCAGAGTGAGGGCCCAGCTGCCCTGCCTCCCCTACGCAGGAGGTAGGGTCCTGAAAGGTACAGCAAATGAACTTGGTTGTGGTCCCTAGGGCAGCTCTGCATTCCAAGGGTCTTTGGTATTGAATCCTTTGCACAACCCAGAATTGTCCCTTACATTGCACTTATTTGGAACAAATTTTGCGTTGCAGATACGGTAGAGCTCAACCTGGGCTACATATTGAGAACTGAAAACAAATAGTGCTTCCTGGCTCCCATTCCCAGAAATTCTGGTTTAATTTGGCATCGGGAGTTTTAAAAGTTATAGACCCTGCTCCAAAGCACAGCTTTCCTGAGGAGAGAAAACTGTATGAATCACAGATAGGCCTCATTTGACTCTTTCTTCTGTTGTGGTTGAGAATTGTGAAGGACTTCCGCTGCCGTGTTGGTTATAAAACATTTGTGCATTTCGTGATGGGCTTGTGCTGGAGAGGAAAGCCGTGTAAGACTGGGATGCGGTGAAGGAAGGACAAGTTCATCCATCTCACTGAGCACCTTCTGTATATGAGGCTTTGCACACCTAGAGGTGAGAAGGACCTTACCACTACCCTCACAATGCTTACAGCAGGGCTCACGGGGGACCACAGTGAAGCTGACATTGTGCATTTTCGTGATTGAGACTCTTACTGCAGGCACTGTACAAAATAGGGCATGACGATCCTCAGATAAATAGGGCAGGGCACCTACCTTCATTTCAGTGTACAGCGTAACACAGGCTCTCAGCTGTAATTCAAGGTAGAATATGAGAGATGTCAGAAAAGAGGTCTGGCCAGAGCACCTCAGGAGTTCAGAGAGAAAGATGACCTGCAGTCTTTGTACGGTGAGTGTCCTTGGGGAAGGCTTCTTTCCTTTTTGCAATCATTCCACCAATCCACTGGGCACCTGTGGGGGCTCAGCCAGGTGCCAGGGGCTGGGATGCAGTGACGGAAGAGCCTCTGCCATCCAGGGGCCCCCTGTCAAGTGGAACAGAGCAAATAACAACACAGGAGTTCTTCGAATCTAAGTGTTATTCATTTTCAGTGCTATTCATATCCTAATTTTGGAAATGTTAAAATTTGGAGAGAAGTTTTAGAATTAATGAATTAAGGTAGTAACAGGTAAACCAGAGTGCTGCTATGGAGCAGACACTGTCCTGAGTGCTTACACATAGCAAGTTTTGCTTAATATAAGACAATTTTATGAATGACAATGGCCTTGCACTGATTAGGGTTGTGAATAAATGAAGGAATGAATACTAGAAAGTTAAACTCTCTGTCCCTCACCCGTAGATCATCTGGTGAAGAGAGTGCTTTATCTAAGAACATAGATCTTTACAAATGGTTATTTTAAAACTTTAGTGTTATGAAGGAAACAGCCACTAAGAGATAAATGTCTCAGCAATGATGCCATTTCTTATTTCCTTTTCCAGAATTATCTTTGCTATATTTTTATGAACTTTGGAAGTAACTTGCCTAGGTTAAATAGCATTTTGTTGGTATTTATATTCAATATTAAGAATGTATTATATTTAAAGATTAATTTAGGAAAAACCAGCATCTCTATATTTGGCATCTTTCTATTTAAACACAAGATATATTTTTGCATTTATTCAAATCTTATAGATGATTGTTCAAATCATTACATCATTTCACATTTCTTTTTTTACAATTCCAGTCCTTTCTTTGGCATTAATTAGGATAACTTGTCATCTTAAAATTTGAAGAACCTTAGAGGAGAGAGCTAGGTCCTCATGAATTAATTAATTCACCCATTTAAAAAATATTTGAGGCCAATTATGTGCAGGGACAGTGCTAGTTGTTACAGATACACTATTGAATAAAAAATGATCCCTGCTCCCAGAGTGTATAATCTATAAATAGGTATTTATTTTATTCCCAGCTTGTTTATTATTCATCTCTGTATCTTCTGGTGTATTTAATGTGATTTTTCTTTGGACTCTTTCCTTGTTTAGGTTTTTCCAAAAGCACACCCAAGACGAGAATTTGAGTACAGGTAGTTTATTTGGGGAGGGTGTGGGAAGGTGAAGGCATGGGCAGGTCCCTGCAGTGGACAACTGGGGCTCAATCCTGCTGGGCACCTTCTGAGAGACTCTACGGAAAATACTCTGAATCAGCCCACTGAGGGGCAAGAAAACTGGGGAATACCTGTTCCTTATGGGGACATTAACTCCCAGGCACATCTGGCCTGCCCTGTGTGGCCAGCAATGCTCTTGCAGCCAGAGATTCTCCTCAGCCAGAGGAATGCAGGTGCTTGAGGCAGGAAGCCATAGATAGCAGGAGACTGTCCGTGGAAGTTGCAGGTGATCTCAGAACAGGGCTGAGGGGACATGCGTGGGGCATCCGCTACACACACTGTCCGTCTGGAACAGGGAGCAATCTTTGGGAAGCGTAGTTACGCAGAGTGGGGGAGGGGTGACAATGGGAGAGAAAATCAGACCGTGTGGAAAGTCGGTGTAGCTCAGGACAATCATAATAGTGTTGACCAGTAGTACTGATTTCTCACAATCAATATTGCACATTCCATTTTGAGTCATCAGCGAATCGCATGGCAAGGTTAGTGATGCCCTTCGGATTTTTGTGTGTTGGCAAGGTTTCCTCTGCAATGCTTTTGGAACATAATAAAGGGTTTTTCAAAAGAAGCTTACATAAATGTTTAACTTTTGTCTACTTTAATATTTTAAGTGGGAAATTAAAAATAATAATAGATGTGACTTTGAAAACTCTACTTGACAATAAGTGAACGTGAGGCAGGGGTCAGAATGGAAGAAAGAGCACTGGCTTCAGGGTTGGCTCTGAGTTTGATCCTAAATCTTTCCACTAACTGGCAAGTGACCTTGGGCAGGATGCTGATATGCTCTCTGAGCCAGGAAGTCCTTATCTGGAAAATTCGATAATACCTTCTACGGAATGTTTCATTTGGGTTTTCCCCAAAGCAGACCCTGAGGAGAGAAGCTTTTGGATTTTGAAGAACTTGAAAACTTCAGCTATTTTGTGCCTCTGGAAATGCTTGATCAGCACACAGCTATTTTCACTCAAGTTAGTTCCAGTGGAATCACTATTTTTAGTTTTATGATTTTTTTTCTTATTAATAACAGGCTATTGTTAGAGTGACACATTTATTGTTGCTATGGGTTGTTACCTTTTCCTATAAAAAGGATGAGTCTTAGGGAATGTAATAGTTTTTCTATGTTAAGCATATATAAGCAAAATACTCGATGGGAAAAAAGAATTTGTTCTGGCTGAGGAAGGAAGGAAGGAAGGAAGGAAGGAAGGAAGGAAGGAAGGAAGGAAGGACAAGAGTGGTGGAGAAACCTGTAGCCTCACATGATGGAAAGTTTAATGTGAAATCCAAGGCTCATGTCTCTACCCTCCCCTATTTTTCTTTCATTTCTTTTATTCCTGTTTTTATTTTTATTTTTTTTGGTAATGGTTCTAAATTAAAAAAATTAAATGCTGCCCTGGCTGGTGTAGCTCAGTGGATTGAGCGCGGGCTGGGAACCAGAGGGTCCCGTTCGATTCCCCGTCAGGGCACATGCCTGGGTTGCGGGCCGGGTCTCCAGTGAGGGCCATGTGAGAGGCAACCATACATTGCTGTTTCTCTCTCTCTCTGTCTCCCTCCTTTCCCCTCTCTCTAAAATAAATAAATAAAATCTTTTAAAAAAAATTAAATGCTTTTTCCGATGCCTCTGGTGTTTTTTGTTTGTTTTTTGTTTTTGGCTGTGATATAGATTCAGCAAACACTATTTTTGTGAATCTGTTACAAACTTACACTGTAGACCTTTAGCTAGGGCACAAACATCAGTTCATGGCTGAAGGGGCCATTTCTCTCTAACCTACCACAGGGAGGGGCCCCCATCTGAGCTCCAAAGTTGCACCTGTGCACACCACTGACTGTTTTATGACTTTGGAATTCTACTAGTTTCCAACTCTGTCATTTTCCTGAGAAGGAAACTGGTGAAGCCAAAGAGATAAAGTGACCTGATTAAGGCCACAGCACTAGTTCCTGGAACATTTAGGGCTGGAATCATTCATGTTTTCCCAGCCTGGAGCACACTGCTCCACAGTGAAATTGTCAGGGCTTTGTGGGTGATGAAACAAGACTCTGTGCCTTGACTTGTGCTTAGACCCAAAGGTTGAGAATTAACAGAAGGAGCCAATTTTCTAAACTGAGGAGCTGGATGTCCTGAGTTAGACTAGCAAAGGGGTGGAGGGTAGAGCCTGGGATCTTTAACAGTTGAAGTAGAACAGTGGAGGTAAAATTTTCTTGCAGGGCATTTTCTGATTGCTGTTTCATTTCCTATGGGGGAGGGAAAGAGGGAGCTCTCCCCTCAAATTAAACCAAAGGAGAAGGGCTCTAAGGGAGCTAGTTGGAGAACTTGATCTGTGGCCCTGGAGTTTGGGATATACAGAGGAGAGAGAGAGAATGAGAGCAAGAGACACTGGAGCTGGCTACACATCCACCAAGAGGGGGGAGAATGTGCGTTTTTCAAGGACAAGGTAAAGCACACAAGGGAAGGCACCAGCTTAGAGCTACTGACAGAGAGGGCCTTGTATCAGTTTCCTTGGACTACTGTTAAAAATTACCAACAAATGGATGGCTTAAAACCACAGGTATTTATTCCCTCACAGTTCTCGAGGCCAGGTGTAGGCCAGATCTCACTTGCCTTGTAGGCTCTTGAGGAGCATCCATTCCTTGCCTTCTCCAGTTTCTGGTGGCTGCTGGCATTCCTTGGCTTGTGGCCGAATCACTTCAGTGTCTGTCTCCACGATCACATTGCTGCCTCTTCTTCTGTGTCAAATCTCCCTCTGCCTTTCTCTGAACATTTATGATTGTGTTTAAGGCCCACCTGGATAATCCAAGCTAATCTCCCCATCTCAAGATCCTTAATCACTTCCGCAAAGTCCTGTTTTGATATATAAAGTTAATATTCACATGTTTCAGGGATGAGGACATGGATCTCTTTTAGGCAGCATTATTCAGCCTACTAGAGACAGGGTGTTCCATCAGAGAGAGTGTGGTGGCTGTACTGATGATGGCCAGGGCCTTGGGGCTCAGGAGGCCTTACTCGTGTAGCAAATACTCTCATGCTCACCTGATTTCAGCTGCAGCTGTGGAGGGCCCTTCTCTACTACCTCAGACTCCTGCTAACTATGCCCAACGTTAAGGGAAGACACAAGTGTTTCTACTGCCTCAGAGACTTCCCCAAAGCCTCTGAGAAACAGCCTAGAAAGGGTTGGGGGGTTAGTAGTTTATGCACCCTGATGGATAAGGGAGCAGGTGCATTAGGGTCTTCCAGACAGACAATTCTGGAAGGCATTTTATAGACTTTTCAGAGCTTGGTAAAACAGAGTCCCCCTTGCCTACAACAATGACCTCAATAATGCACATTTTTATGGTTTTTCATCCTTCCCCACTCCCTCACTTCTGAGTCCTGGGATCACCTCTCAAATAAACCACATATACCTGAATTCTTATCTGTGGCTTTGCTTTCAGCAGACCCCAAACAAGGACAGAAGGTTTCCAGCCAGGGAATCCCTAATAAATTACAAAAATGCTCCAGGGGAGTTGACATTGTGAACTTCCGTGCCCATCAGGCACCTTTGCTGGATTACTGTGCTGGTTTAGTACAATCTTTTCTATTCCCTAAACTACAACTTTTGCCACCCACTCCTCCCTCAACCATGGAGGAGCCAGAGGCAGGAAGGGCGGAAACTGCAGAAACGGACCATTTTGCACACTCCCTCCCCTCCTCATTTCCCACCAGAGTTCCCTGGTTGAATCAGACCAGGTACAGCCTATTTACTACATTCAGTTCTTTTGACATCCTGCTTACTTTTGTTAATCCCCTTACTCTGATAGCATCTACATTTCTTTTAGAGACAAACTGTTTATCAGCTAGAAGTATAATACTATGATTCTGCTTTTAAATATTCTCTGTTAACGGCTATACCATTCTGAAGAAGTAATCAGATAATTGCAAAGCATATCTAGAAAATGGAAGGAAAATCCCAAGTCACAGAGTGTCTGGGAGGATCACGTGAGCTAAGCCTAGGAAAATACCTGGCACATGGGGTCTTCTCTCTTCTATACCACCTGTTGCAAGTTTCCCAAGAGCAGGGACCATGTAGGACTCCTTTTTATAAGCCAGGTTTTGGGCACAGTGCCTGGGACTCTTTAGGTTCTCAGTACCTCGATGAATGGAAGGGTGGGAGGTTTTCCAAAAAGCAGCTCTTAATCATTGCAGCAGGTGCTATTGGTCCCCTGCCTCCATTCCCACAGCCCTACCAGTGTTGGCAGGCAAGGCTGCTAACTGCCAGCAGCTGCATCTGTCTGCTCAGGGCTTCCTCTGCTGGCTCCAGCTGCCTCTGTGGAGATTTGGAAGTGTAGAGAGTTAACGCCTGCCCCCTGACTTTGAAGCACCCCTCAACTAATAACTTCTTGGAGTTGTGGATAAATACCTCCACTCCCTTGTCCCTTGGGTGAGATAACTATGGGGTGCACACAAGAGCTTCGCAGTGGGATTGAACTCCAGATGCTTGATACCCAACCTGCACTGGCTTCTCTAACTTCCTTGTCTTACTTCCTCAGTTCTCCACCTATGTTTCCTGAAATTCCTTACCAAATAAACTACTCCCACTCAAATTCTTGTCTTGTGGGCAGTTTCTGGGGGAACCTAAACTAAAACAATCATATCACTTAGATTTGATATGTATGTGGGGTTTTATGATGCTAGGCCCTTTCAATCCCATAACACCCAGCTCCCTTCTTGCTTGTTTTTAGACCTTTGGATAGTGTGTAAATTACTTGGCCCAACTCAAATTCATCCTGTGGCTTATATGCTTGCCAAGTCAGAGCTGCCTTTAGGCTGGCTGGGGCAGTCA
>PVJI01027018.1:0-18227 GCA_004026765.1 Micronycteris hirsuta
GCAGCAGAGAGGAAGAAGGAGCTTATACCCTTTGCAACAGCATGGATGGAACTGGAGAGCATTATGCTAAGTGAAGTAAGCCAGGCAGTGAGGGACAAATACCATATGATCTCACCTTTAACCGGATCATAACCAACAAAAGCAGAAAGCAAGCAAAACATAACCAGAGACACTGAAATTAAGAACAGTCTAACAATAGGCAGGGGAGAGGGGGGAGGGGACAATGGGGAGAAGAGTTTTCAGGAATCACTGTAGAGGACACATGGACAGAACTAAGGGGGAGGAGGGAGGCTGTGGGGGGATGTGGGACGGGAGGGGAAGGGAGGAGGGAGGGGAGAGGATGCAAATAACTGTAATTAAACAAAAAAAATTAATTAAAAAAAAAAAAGAAATACACCTCTGTAGGGAAAATGGGGTCAGTCAGGCTCCCTCACCGGGCTGGTAAGCAGTACTCCCATAACCTAGAGAATGGGCCCGCATGTGCAGAATCATGCTTTGTTATATTATATGTTGGCACCCTGCATGCATTTAGTACATAAGGGAGTTGGGACTCCCTGCCTGTGTGACACGTGCCTTGCAGTGGATGGCCCCACCCTAGAATAAAGGCACATCAGACATCCCCATGGCTCCGTGGGTTTTCTTGCGTCTGCCCGAATTCCGTGTTAACCTGCCCGGCCTTGAAAGGCTGCCACACACCTCCAATGAAGCAAAAGACACTTATCTATAGCTCCACATTCACTCCACGGCCTCTTTGTAATAAAAAGCAAAAAGCAGGTCTAGCAACAATCTATGTTTCAGTATTCCATGTTATTTCAAAATATCCAGACATTCAATAACTTTTATCAGAATTTACTAATTTACAAAGGATTAGCTGCTCAGATACAGCTAAGGTTTTCCCCCGTTTGATAAGATTATCTCCCCAAAATTTGTATTTTAAAAGATGGCCTAGACAAGAGTTCTTGAAGAAGAACAGCTGTTTGCACTTCAAAAAGGTAGGGAAAGAAAAGCAAGTTTCTCCTAGAAAATCTTTCTTTCACCAGGCAAAAGGGCAGAAAAGTGGCTTGAGTTTAAAATGCCACTTTTTTCTCTGTGTTGACCATCAGGCCCAATTTTTCCAGAATTTAGCAGTTCCCAGGTCTCCAAGAGGAGAATATGGAGTGCTTTACAGTCTGGTGTGGGGGTGAGATTTTCTCCCTCTTTGTACCCTGTTATTACTTAACGTGGGCACAGTGGAGCCAGGCACAATTCCAAACAATAGTTGAATGCAGGACTTCAGTAATGCAGGTAAAGAATAGCGTCACCCCCTGCTGGGGACTATTGATTAAAAGGGCATGGCTTTAAGGGATTAGAGTGCAGTCCAGCTGAAAACAAATATTTGGGGAGGGGGGTGGTAGAGTGAAGCAAATTTGAATGAAAAGGTATAGTTAGGAGAAAGGCCTGGAATCCCAGCTGAAGGTTAAAATCTTGTCAACTTCTCTCAATAACTAAACCCAAGGAGGGGATTGAGAGGGAGACAGTAAAGGTCAAATTGGAGGATAGTATTATAGTTAGAGACCCGTTCATGGGCCAGACTTTCTGGTCACCCAGCTTGCACTGAGGCCAGGCTGTGTTGCAACAGAAAATCAAGTGCTTGGGCTTGAGGTCAGTAAATCCCAGAGATATCTCAGCCATGAGGACAACCTGGGAGGGAGGGGAAACAACCCAGGGGTCTGTGGCCAGAGCTGAGTGTCCTTAAGCCTGAGGACAGCCTGAACACAAGATTCTGCCTTGGAGCCAGGAGTCCCAGTGTTAGGGGAATCAAATGTTGGAAAATTTTTAGTTTCAAGTAATAGCTAATAAGCTTAGTAATTGTTGTATCCCACTTCGCGAGAACCAAAAGACGATGGAGACTTTCAGGGGTGCACAAAGATGGTTTATTGTTTTACCTGCGCAGGGGCGAACTCTCAGGATGCCCAGAGGGGCTGCAAAGGAGAGTCGCACCTAACGCTTACAGCTATGCCCTTTTATGGTGGGGAACAAACAAGCAAGCCTGTTTACAGAATCGAAAGTTTGCGGTTAGGTTATCTCCGCAGGGACAAGGTGTGCTGCTGGGGTACAAATTTTTCTTTTTGAAATTTTCCTTGATGCTGTCGGCCCTTCCGGGTTAATACCGTACTTGGTATTTACTCTGACTATTGCCTTGGGCCGCTTCTGCTGACCCACCTGGGCCGTTTCTGCTGACCCACCATACTTGGAGTTTACTTTGTCTATTGCCCAAGGTTGTCCCTGCTGACCCCTACCTCCTGAACAGACCTCCTGTTCTCTCTGGGCTTTTTCTCTGCCTATAACAGTAATCAATGTATGTAAAAAGATATTGTTTCAGGAACTGAAGGTAAAACCCACCTTAACTCCAGGAGACCATAAGCAGTTCTACCTTTGTGCCTCAGGAGGACTGCAAGCCATCAAAACGTCTGAGCCGTTGTGCCCCAGGGTGAGGCTTCCCAGGACACAGACAAAGAGGACCGCCCAAGACACAGATGAAAGAATGCTGTAGCTTTTTATCTGATTAACTTTTCCCCTGAATTCCAAACCCCTTACCTACACTTTCCTTCTTATAAAAAGGGTCGGTTTAAAATGGACCTTACGAAGTCTGTTAAGGTACAAACCCACCGTCTTCTCAGATTGCCAACCATCTGAATAAAGTGCCCACAAAGATTCAATCCCTGTCTCTGCTTATTGGGTCTGGTAGGTGACAGGCAGCACAAATGCCAGCTTTTCCACTTTCACCTGGGCCCCCAAAGCAGACACAACCAACAGGGAAACAGTTGGAAGCATCCCTCCCAGCCGAAACCCTGCGAAAGTGACAGACCCAGTATTGGAGTTTCCAACAATGAGACGAGGGGATAAACTATCACTTTCGATAGGATGTTTTCGTCCTGAGATTCAGAGAGACTTTCCGCTTGCTAGCTGTGAAGATAGGTGAGGAGGAGGCTGTCCACCAAGTCTGGAGAGAGGAGAAGGATTAGAATCCTTTCTCTGAAACTTGCAAAGACAGGGGTAGGGGGATTAGCCCAGGTCAAGCTTCCGCAGCCCACTCCTCCCCTAGTACAAAGTCTCAGGAGGCTGGAGAAGAGGCAGAAATAGAGAATGTCCCTGTATAGGCCACCAAATTGTTAGGGTGGTTGGTGACAGGGGCTGTGAAAGAATTCACAAAAAGAAGAAAGTGTAGAGAATAGAGTTTTTATTCATTCTCCAAGAAAGGAGAGGGGTGTGATATGGAGAGCTACACCAGCATCTTGAGGGATGGGGACATATTGACGAATGAGGGCTTTGAGCTTTTATTGGATTATAATTGGATTTAAAAAGGGTGGGTGGGGGTACTGTATGTGGCCCTGGGCTGTTGGGACATCAAAACACAAGGTGGCAGTTTGTTCCAATGTTATCTTCTGCCTGTGACTGTAGGAAGCTGTTTAGTTCTGTTTTTGCTTCCAGTAATTTCTGGACCTGGGGACAACCTCAGAAATGTAAATGGCGGTCATGTTGAACGAGGTCACAAGCCTGCTAGGCAAATGATGCCACCACAGCAAATAGGGATGACTTCGTCCTTTCAAGAGTGATGAGGAGAGGAAGACAGAGAGCAATTTTTTCCAAATTAGGTCCAGAAAGTAGAATAGTGTTTGCACTGGATGCTCAGTAGATGTAGAATGAATGGGGTCAGATGGACTGTCATTCTCACTCAGCACCTCCTCCCCTGTTTTGCTCTGAAGAACAAGAAAGTTGTTCTTCAGCAGAATAATTTCAGCAGAGAGAGGTCACTCAAGGGGTGGCATAAAAAGGAAAGCTATGGTGTTGAATAAATATACATGTAAGTGGCTGCCCTTATACTATTTCCTCTGAATTCAAATCAATCAGAAATAGTGTTGTTAGACATGCATGGGGGCAGGAGGGAATCTTAGGAAATGGCTACAAGGACTTGCTGTGCAACTTGACTTTGAGATCTTCACTTCAGGGTTTTTCTCTGCTTCACCCTCCTAGACTGTAACATACTCAAGAGCCAGGGACATAGATTAATCAGAGACCAGAGGGAAGAAAAGGTTTGGATTACTCTGACCAGGGTTTTATTTTCCTCACTTAGTCCCCAGTTTCCTTTATCCTTCCTGTTCTTGCAGGCAGGCCATCACCTATATGTGTTGACTCTAGTGGCCTCTCAGATTCTGATTTAACATTTCCCTCTGTACCTCTGACTCTCCTCTCTTGGCAATGACTTCTTAGGAGCAGTGTTGTTGGGCAGGAGGCGTGTCTGCATCCACTGGCTGCCCTGACAATTTCGACATCGGTGGAGGAGTGACAGGAGGTGAGGACCAGGTCAAGGCAGATTCCTACGCTTCCTGGTGGGAAATCCCTTTCAGGCCAAACAGGAAAAAGATGTTCCAAGGCAAGGAAGAAATGAGAGATGAGGTGAGGAGAAGAAAGGAGGGTGCCTGTCAGAGAAAACAAGCCATGTTAGGAATTAGTCTAGTAGGGAAACCAGAAGCATTTAGGGTTGGGAGTAGAGTGTGACAGAGTTCCCAGTCTGACTTCTTCTTCCTTTTTTTTTTTTTAAGATTTTTATTTATTTATTTTTAGAGAGAGGGGAAGGGAGGGGAAGGGAGGGGAAGGGAGGGGAAGGGAGGGAGACAGAGAGGGAGAGAAACAACAATGTATGGTTGCCTCTCTTGCCTCTCACATGGCCCTCACTGGGGACCTGGCCTGCAACCCAGGCATGTGCCCCAACTGGGAATCGAACCGGGACCCTCTGGTTCCCAGCCCGCGCTCAATCCACTGAGCTACACCAGCCGGGCCCAGTCTGGCTTCTTCTTAACCAAAAGCCAAAGGATTCATTGCACGGTGAACTATTAAGACACTAGAACAAGCAAGGAATTGAAGCCTAGATTCTCTCATTTGCCTGTGGCACAACATCCTCTTACAGGTTTCCACCGATTTCTTTCCTGAAAAATCCCTACACTGTTCTCCTATTTTCTCCTTCCTGCCTCTGTTTTGGACAATTCTCAGCAATCAGGCTTCTTATCTGACCATGAAGACTATCTCAGGAATGCAACTGACAAAACACTCTGAAGGTACCTAGTGGCTCAAGCAGGCCACAGCTTCTGTGGCTGATGGGACATATAACAAGAGGTGGACACCTCACTCATCAGGGGCAAAAAATTGACTTACTATAGTCCAAATGCTGCCTCATTCACAAAACTTTCACCAACTCCTTCAGCTCTAATGTAGCTCCCTCTTTGCATTTCCAGTATATATGCTGCAGGTCATATAATAAGTCCTCAATCCCTTACCCACTGTTCCTAAATCTTCAAAGCTCTAAAAATGGAAAGGTTTTCTTTCAAAGGCTTTAAAACTCATTTAGGTGCAAAATCTGCCTGAATTGATGATACAGGGCTAGTCATTGTCTTTATGTACACTATATGACCATTCTATATTTCACTGAGGAAATAACAATGTGTGATTATGAATACTGCCTCAGATAGATTCTTAGAAGATAGACTCTTCTAAGGGTGTTTAAATAACACGCGGCAACTATAGGGCCATAGTAATCAAAACAACCTAGGACTAGTATAAGAACAGACACATAGACCAATGGGACAGAATAGAGTATAGAAATAAACCCATACCTTTATAGTCAATTAATATTTGACAAAGGAGGTAAACCATACAATGGGGTAAAAATAGTCTATTCAATAAACGGTGTTAGGAAAATTGACAGATACGTGCAAAAAAAAAAAGAAACAGGACTTCCGCCAAGATGGTGGCGTAGGTGGACGCACTATGCCGCTGCTCACAACCAGAGAGTTTAAACAATGAACTCAATAGCGAAAAATAAACAACCAGAACAGACAGAATCAAACTGAAGGGAAGTCCGACACCCAGGAAGTTGGGGAGGACTTACATCGAGGCCAGTAAGCAGGGCAGAACCGAGCGGAGGAGCGGAGTGAGAGGCAGTTTGCCTGGAGGGACTCACCCCGCGAGCGCCTAAACAAAACACTACCCCGAGCAACGGGTGAACCTCGCAGGTCGGCGGCGTAACTGGAGAGGCCAGTGGGAACCAGCAGGGCCGAGACTGGCGGAAAAGGCAGTGGGGAACTGGGGAGCAGAGGGTGATAGGGAGCGGCGGTGAACAGCAGATGCCATTGCTCCCTCCCAGGCCCCGCCCCCAGAGGAAACGTCACAAAAAAACGACCCAGGTTGCCAGGCACTGACAAACACCTAAGACTCCGACAGGTGCACCGAGATAAAAAAGAATGAAAATGGTCAAAATGAAAGATCAGAACAAATTACAACTAACGGACGAAGAGATAGCCAAATTAATAGATGCCCAGTTTAAAGCACTGGTAATCAGGTTGCTCACAAAACTGAAAGAAAGGTGGATGCAAATAATTGAACAAATGAAGAATACGATAAAGATAATGGAGGAAGATTTACAGGGAACTAATAGGGAAAAAAAGGAAGCTGGGACTCAAACCAAGGGGGTGGACCAGAAGGAAGAAACAAGAATTCAAAAAATTGAGGAGGGACTCAGGAACCTCAGAGACATTTGTAAACGACCCAACATCCGGATCATAGGGCTGCCAGAAGGACAAGAGGAACACCAAGAAATTGAACGTATTTTTGAACAGATAATGAATGAGAACTTCCCAAATCTGGCTAAGGAAATAGGCTTCCTGGAAGTCCAAGAAGCTCAGAGAACCCCAAAGAAGTGGGACCCAAAGAGGAACACACCAAGGCACATTATAATTACATTACCCAAGATTAAGAATAAGGAAAGAATCTTACAAACAGCAAGAGAAAAGGAGACAGTTACCTACAAAAGGAATTCCCATAAGACTGTCAGCGGATTTCTCTAAAGAGACCTTCCAAGCAAGAAGGGGCTGGAGAGAAATATTTCAAATCATGAAAAACAAGGACCTACAACCAAGAATAATCTATCCAGCAAAACTGTCATTTAGAATGGAAGGGCAGATAAAGTGCTTCTCAGATAAGGTCAAGTTCAAGGAGTACATCATCAAGCAGCCTTTACTATATGAAATGTTAAGGGGTTTTATATAAGGACTCATGAGAGAAGGCACCGAGGCCAGATCAGCTACCAGGGAACTCAGATCAGCCACAGCCAAGACGCTTGTGAGGTAAGCAAGCAAAATACAACCAGAGAAACAAATTATAACCAGAGACATTGAAATTTAGAACAATCTGGCAGTACCCAGAGAGGAAGGGGAAGGGGATAATGGGGACAAGGGTATTCAGGAACTGCTATAAAGGACACATGGACAAAACCAAGGGGGAGGGTGGAAGCAAGGGAGGGAGGTGGGTTTGCCTGGGGTTGGGGGTGGGGTGTAAATGCAGACAACTGTAAGTGAACAACAATAAAATAATAAAAAAAATGAAACAACCATCTTCTTACACCATATACAACAATAAACTCAAAATGGATTAAAGACCTAAATGTTATACTCAAAACCATAAAAATCCTAGAAGAAAACATAGGCAGTCAAATCTCAGATATTGCTTGTAGCAATATTTTTTCAGATATATCACTTTAGGCAAGGGAAACAAACAAACAAAATAAACAAGTGGGGCTCCATCAAACTAAAAAGGCTTTGAACATCAAAGGAGACCATCTACAAAATGAAAGGTAACGCACTGAAGGGGAGAACATATTTGCTGATACATCTGATAAGGGGTTAATATCCAAAATTTGTAAAGAACATATGTAGCTCAACACCAAAACCCCCCAAAAAATCCAATTGAAAAATGAGCAAAAGACCTGAATGGACACTCCTCCAAAGAGAACATGCAGATAGCCAATAGACATATGAAAAGATGCTCAACCTCACTAATCATCAGAGAAATGCAAATTAAAAACAAAATGAGATATCACATCATACCTGTCAGAGTGGCTATCATCAATAAATCAACAAACAAGTGCTGGTGAGGATGTGGAGAAAAGGGAACCCTCGTGCACTGTTAGTGGGAACGCAGACTGGTGTAGCCACTGTGGAAAATAATATGGAGTTTCTTCAAAAAATTAAAAACAGAACTGCCTTATGATCCAATGAGTCCACTTCTGGGTATATATATGAAGAAACCCAAAACACCAATTTGAAAGAATATATGTACCCCTATGTTCATCATTAGAGCCAAGACTTGGAAGCAACCCGAGTGCCTGTCAGTAGAGGCATAGATAAAAGAAGCTGTGGTACATTTACTCAATGGAATACTACTCAGTCATAAAAAGAAAGAAATATTACCTTTTGCATCAGCATGGATGAACCTGGAGAACACTAGCACTATGCTAAATGAAATAAGTCTCTCAGAGAAATACAAGTACTCTATGATCTCGCTCATATATGAGATTTAATAAACAAAATAAACTAACAACATAGAAACAGACTCATAGGTAGAGAACAGACTGACAGCTGTCAGAGCGGAGTAGGGGTTGTGGGGTTGGGTGACAAAGGTGAAGGGATTAAGGAAAAAAACCTCACAGACAGACAACAGTGTGGTGACTACCAGAGGGAAACGCGGTGGGGGAGGTAGAAGAAGGTAAAGGGTGTTAAATTGTGATGGAAGGAAACTTAACTTGGGGTAGTGAACACACAATACAATATATAGATGATGTGTTATAGAATTGTATACCTGAAACCTATGTAATTTTGTTAACCAATGTCACTCCAGTACAGTCAATAAAAAAGAAAAAAGTAATATATGACACACAAATACTCAATCACATAATATTGTTTTTTAAAATCTTAAAAATTCTGAATTTCAAAATGCATTGGCCCCAAAAGTTTCAGGTAAGAGATTGTGGAACTATGTATACTATTTAATTAGCCCTTATTTAATTTCCATATACAGTATATCACCCTAGTTAGGTCATAAGCGTTTTTTTTTAATGGAAGAAACTATATTCTTCAATACATTTATTTATCAATGATTGCCTGCTTATTGATTATCCAGTATCTCATCAGAAGTTATAAAAGTTGCATAAAACAAAATTATTTACGAGGAGTAAGTTTTCTGACTCCTGTCAACTACTGCACCATCGAATGCCAAGAGCTGAGTTGCCTACTCCCTGTTCAGATGGATCAATATGACTAATTTTATTTTCAAGACAAGCAGGAAGAAAAAAATCATTGTATGATGGGCACTCTCCTAGATGCAGTCACATATTTGCTTTTATGTAATCCTTATATTAGCTCCATTTTACAGGTGATAAGTAACAGGCTCATAGAGGCTGAGTTTACCTTGACCAAGATCACCCAGCCCATAACCGGCTGATCTGTAATTTAAATGGATGGTTCCTGCCTTGTCTCCATTTGCTGCTTCCCAGTTGGAGGCACCATTCAGTTTGTTCACTTGCACCCCAAAGAGTGAGATTCACCTGTAAGTAGAGTTTCGGATCTGGATTCTGGGTTCTTTGTCTTGTGTCAGTCAAAAAGCATTTATTGTGCTAAGCACATTAGTGCTACAGAAAAAGAAGCGAGAGCCTGAGTGTGTGCAGGGGAGAATCTCTAGGTTCTGAGTCCTTCTGCTAGGGCAGGAGCACAGGGCCATCGTGTGCCTTTAGAGGCCCAGCATCCTAGATGGTTAGGGGTACTCCCCAACCTGATATTAAAACAGAAACAAACAATTAAATCATAGGATATGTGTAAGAAGGTTCAACAAATTTTGGATTTTTACCAGGATGACTACTTGAATCCTTTTTAAAATATGAAACTTTTTTTTTTTCCCCAAAATCATCCTCCTTCTTGCTCTCCTATCTGTCTTGGTCTCTTTTTGGTCGCTGCTTTGCTAGCCTTGGGCAATGTAGCACTGAGCGTAATAAACGTGACTGGGAGGGAGGAACAAAAGCCAGGAAGTAACTCCTTTACTATTTGCAAGACACTCAAATATTGTCTTCAGGACACTCTATACCATTTTTCTCAACCTTTGCTGCTCATCAGAATCACTCTGAGGAGCTTAAAAAAATATCCCAAGTATAATCCCAGGGTTGTTCTTCCACAGACACTGATTTCATTAATCTGGGTTGGGACCTGGACATCAGGGGAAGCGCAGGGATCTTGGAGCTACTGTTACTATTCCTATGAGAGTTTTCCTGTAAATTGGTGTCTCAAAGACTATTAACAGAGATGAGGAAATGATTCGGGAGATGCTGGGTCCAACAGATAAGTAGGTTTCCTTTATGCAGATCTCACAGCCTTTAATATTAACATGCCTCATGAGTCTCTAAAGAAGCAGAGAACACATTTGGCATTTCTGAATTTATTTCATGTCGACATTCCTCCTCCTTCTTCTTAATCAGTTAACAGTTTCTAGAGGTAGTGTTTCTAGGAAAAAGTTGTTGCTAGGCTCACTGTTCATAGAGTGTAATAAACATTCTTCTGGAATAACTATGATACAAAGTACAATACCATTAGCATAGGGTTCAGTTTTAGCCACACTGGCTAGTTTGTGGACATGTGCGGTTTTGTAGAACTCTTCAAATCCCATCCCCTGGGTGACCATAAAATGTATATACTTGAGGTCAGTGCAGTCTTTAGACCTCAGTGAACAGGGTCCCTGTCCTGAGCCTATCTCCTCCAGGGTTCTCTAAACTTTGAACTACCTTTCACGTAGAAAGTCGCCTTCTGGTGTCTGGGACTGACTGGGACAAGCTGTGCCATGTGGACCGGGTCCCCTGAGCTTGGACTGGCACCCGTGGGCCTGTGTCTCAATTCTTTCAAACAGCTGCCCTCAAAGAGTTCTGAGATGTGTGCCCATGGGGTCATCCTAGGGCCCTGAAGCCAGGCCCTTGTTCCAGGGCAGTGGCCTGGTAAAGGGATGGCTCCTCCTGGCTGGTGTGGTATTTTGTTTATGGGATCACATGACAGTAGGTCACCAGAATGATGGTGACATGTTGATTTTGGGTGACTCAAACATATCCTGTACATAGGATAATTTAGGACTCTGAGCCCCCATGGTCACTACTGATCTCTGGACTTGAGCACTTTCACCCACGTGTGTTCCTACTGCTACTCTTGGTCTATCGCACATGTTCCTTTTCCTGTGAACTCCCGACCACGGGCACCCGGGGTGGTTACAACGCCCTTTGTAGGATCCACACCACATGGAAGTGTGGGGTGGCTGCTCCTGTCTCCTGTAAGGACTCGCGAGACCGTTGCTCTGCAGTGCCGATGGACACACCCCGTCAGTGTCCTCTCTTGTTTCTCTGGTGGACGGGTGATAGTATACTTTCTTGGATTGGTCTTAATCTGTGCAAGATGAAGGATAGTCATTACTTGCATTAAAAAAACCTCTCTTTCACTCTGCCCTTGGGCCCTTGTCTGTCCTGCCGGCTGGTGGCAATGTGTGGTCTGGTCAGCTATGAAAGAGGTTATATCCTAGGAATGCAGCAATTATGGCCTAAAGAGTACAAGGGAAAATATGATTGGAAGATGTATCATTTTATGTTTACACTAAAAAATTCCAAATAGCAAATTCCCTGTGACCAGAAAATGAACAATCATTCTCATTTTTCTGCATACTCTGGGTGCTAAAATTCTCATTAGAATCCTAATGCCCAATGTGATGGTGTTAGAAAGTGGGGTCTTTGGGACGGGATTAAGTCATGGAGCCTTCATGAGTGGGATTAGTGCTTTAATGAAAGAGGATCTCCAAGAGCTCCCGCCCTGGCCCCTTCTGCCGTCTGAGGTACTATGAGAAGTCTGCAACCCAGAAGAGGGCCTTACCTGACCATGCTGACACCCTGATCTTGGACTTCTAGCTTCCAAAACGGTAAGATATAAACGTCTATTGTTCATAAAATGCAAGGTCTGTGGTATTTTCTTCTAGCAACCCAAACGGACGATGGTGCTAGGTAAGACTTACATTGGTGGTCATTATCAACAATGTACAATAACAAAGTAACTTTTTCTAATTCAAAGTAAGCGTTGAGAGAGTCATTGTAAGCTGGTACTCACAGACAGACAGTGGATGGTTCAGGGTCATGAATTATGAAATACCCAGCACTGAATAAATGGCACTAGGAGACTGCAGAGGCAAGAAGATCTATATGTGTTGATTCAGACAGGTTTTGGAGAGCCATGACAACGTTACCTTTTTCTTATGGTGAAAGATATGCAATTATCCAAGAATGATACCTGTGATAATAAAGAACACGAAGAATTGGTTCCTAGATTCACAGGAAGAGACAGTGCCTGGACACCACAAAGAATCTGCATGTGCACTGATGGGTGATAAACACATGTGTATCTTTTCTCTAACGATAATTCTAAATCTTCATTGATAAGTCATTATACTTCACTTGGGCCCACAAATTTTATAATGTATTTAAAAATCAAATTGTTTATATAGATAGAGGCCCTATACCCTTCTTTCCCCTTCCCCAGTCTGGCCAGGGCCATGCACAGCCCAGAGGCAGCTCTGCTTGTAGCCAAACCCAGGATAACGTCCTATGTACCACGTCCTGGACATGGACCCTCCTCAAACCCCTCAAGTGCTCACTCCTGGCATGCAGTATAGACTGAACTTGGCCCTCTCCATCCCTTCTTTTTCTCAAGGTGGTAAAGCTACATCATCAGGCAGAGAGTCATTCCTGGTATGATGAAAAGGACCTCCAAGGACTGAGTTGTTGCTACTTTTAGCAATACTTTGCTTTAGCATGTACTTTCCTGCCGTTCCTGCCTCTGTACCCTGTACCCTACCCATTGGCCTGCCCTTTCCTCTTCATATTTGCAAACTGGACTTCAGTGAGTCTCTAGAAAGTGATTCAGATCACAGAGATGCCACCTCCTGGAGCAGCTGGGCTAGCTCTTTATTCGAATTATCATTCAGAAACCAGGTAAAAATTGGATTTAGGGGAAGAAAAAAGGGGGAGGGAAAATGGTGCTTTTTGTTTTGTTTTGTTATAGCACAACTTATATATTTCAAATGGACAAAATTAGTATCATTTACAGTATCTTAAGATAAATTGCCTTTGAATGGGAGCTTCCTTTCCAGTACTTCGAGGTCTACAAGACGTATCTAGAAAATTTACTACTGTGGAAAATGAAGACTGCTTAAATCGAATGGGGGAAGGGGCAGGCCTGTGGTTTTTCTCTTGATTAATTGCTGTGACACTGTCCTTCAGGCGGCTGAGGGAGTTTCATATTTTCTTTAGACATCATCAGGCGCCAGAGCTCCTGCAGGACGACTTTGGTCCCACATGAATTCTGCCACTTGGCTGGCACTGATATGGCTCTTGGGTCCACCACTCCATTAGAACTATTAACTCCATTCACATTAATTTTTGTTACAAATCTTACAAAGGGGGGTGCTTCTGGGTATTTAGGTCCACATTCTATTTTAAGGCTGTATTTTCAGTTTTCATAAATTGTCCGAGCCCGTGGTGGCTGCCATCTTGCGTTGCTGTCGCTCGCAGGCCTGAAAATGGTGCTTTTAAGGCTAAGAAGAGGGGACTATGAGGGACATCTGAGTACTCACATTGAGGCATGACAGCCTTACCTGTTCACATAGGATTTTAGGAGGCATTGGAATGCCCCACTGTTTGAAAATGTTAGCTCTCCAAGCATTAGCATGGGGTTGGTGTTTGGAATTATATCTTTACAAACTTATTGTGTTTCCCTGCACACAGGGATATGAAATTTTTAACTTCAAAGAATGAGTGGGGTTTTATTACCTTTATAGGTGACAAGAAAAATAAAGAGCAAAACAACACTTATTTTGTGAACGCTTTTGCATGAAGTTGGCAGTGTGGTAATTACTGGATATTCATTCATTTAACAAACAACAATAGTTCTGGCTAGTGTGGCTCAGGGGATTGAGCACCAGCCTGGGAATGAAAGGGTCCCTGTTTGATTCCCAGTCAAGGCACGGGCCTGGGTTTCAGGCAAGGCCCCAGTAGGGGGTGTGTGGGAGGCAACCACACATTCATGTTTCTCTCCCTGTCTTTCTCCCTCCCTTCCTCTCCCCAAAAATAAATAAATAAAATATTAAAAACAACAACATATCAAAAGCAATAATGACAAAGAAGTCTAAAGCCAGGCATTGTATTTGCCTTTATAGCACAACTACAAATGAGAACCGTAGCGGATAATGAAGGTAGAAAGAGGGAAGGCAACATAATTAGACTCAGCATTCAGCACTGCTCTGGAAAGCTGGTCTGGCTAAGCTAGGCCAACAGACAGCAAGCAGCTGTGTTAGGAGACTGGGGTTAGGAGAATGTATTTCCAAGGTGAAGGAAAGGATATCCAAAGGGTAAGCTGATAAACACTAATATCCTTTTTCTGGGAGGTGTAGCCATCCCCCAGCTGCTGGGAGCAAGCTGAGAATTCACAGTGCACTCTTTTCTGGAGAATCGCTTCTAGCAACAGGGGACCTCTAGAGCTTCCAGTGGGGTCAGGTCTGAGGCTAGACTTGAAGCTAAAATCATATCTTTGTTTAGCATTTTCTTCTACGCTCTCCTGCTTCCCTTATTTCCTTAAACGTTTCTCCTGAGAGCACTCCCTCAATAAATCACTAGCTCGAGAATCTCCATTTTAGGTTCCAATGTTAAGCCACCTCACCTAATACCTTTGCTAAAGACAAGGCCTGATAGAGCTGGTTATTTAAGATGTGTATTCTAAGGAAAGGATGGAAAATTCATTTTACTTGAATATCTTCAAGGAACTGAACAGCAAGGGCCCAGGTTGAAGGTCACATCAGGTAGGCAGGCAGGGTAGACACTAGAATACCAGTGTGGCATAATGGTTAAAGATATGGAATTTGGAACTTCACAGCCTAGGTTCAGATCCTAGTTCTAACATCAACTAGCTGATCTTGGGTAAGTAAGTTCTTGGTCCTTGTTTATCAGTAAGTGGAAAATATCTTGAGCAGAACTAACTGAATGTCTTATACATTTTGGGTGCTTAGTGTGTATATATTGAATTTAACTTATGTTTTCTCTGGCTCACTGCTGGGGACCACTTTGTGTGGTATCGGAGACTGTAGCCCCATGTGAGCAAGGCCTTGAAAGAGGCCTGTAAGTCTCGACTGCAACGCCAGGAATGCTGGAGTAGGATGACCTGACACTGAGGGTTCCCGTGGAAAATCAGTCCTAAAGAATGCATTATACCCCTTGAGGCTTGCTTTGCTTTGTATAGGCCTGTTGCTGTGAATCAGATATCTAAATCCAAAGCAGAAGACGTGAACTCCTGAATCCATGAACCATGCCTTAATGACCATCTGGCATCAGTGTGTCTAACAGACCCTGACCTGAGGCAAATCTCTGTGTTCCTTTGACTGTTACCTATAAACAATATCTGTTTTCTGTAACTATGGCATTTAGATGTTGATTGACAAGCTTTGCATGCATACTGTATACTCCTGCACATACCCATCCCAATAAAAGCCGTTTAGGAGAAGGGATCAGGGCATTCTCCACTAGAGGGAATTTCACCCTCTTTCCCACCAGAACAGATTGTATTCAGGAAAACTCATTTCACCTACGACCAGGAGAACTCAGAGAGATGGGGTTCCCCTCAGCTCACTCTCAAACATTGGCTAACATGCCCTGATCTTCCTTTTGCTATATAGTCAATACCACTCATGAGAAGGATGGATTAGATCTTGTGGCCCTTACATCAATGATGTTTTCATTCTACCGTATTTCCAACTTTCTTGACCTGAGAAAAGTCATCTCTCATCAATATTGGAAACTTACAGAAGTTGCTTGATAAGAGCTTTATGGTTTTTAGTTATTGTGGTGACTTTAATATCCACATATTCACTGATACTCTTCCCTTCAAAAGATGAGCTTAATTCCCTCTCCTTGAGTGTGAGCTCAGTTTAGAGATTCACATCTAGTGAACAGAATGTGATCAAAGTGATGGCATGCTGCCTTTGAGGTAGGTCAAAGAAAGTATTTGACTCCTTCTGGCTTTCGCTCTTGCATCACTTGCTCTGGGGTAAGCTAACACCATGTCAAGAGGACACTCAAGCAGCCCAAGGAAGAATGCCATGTGATGAGAAATGGAGGTGCTACTAACACCAATAAGGAACTAAGGCCTCCTCCCAAAATCCACATCAGGGAGCTTTCTTGGAAATGGACCCTCCAGCCCGTCGTGCCTTCAGATGGCTGCCACACTGGCTGACGTTTTGACTGCAGCCTCATGAGAAACCCTGAGCCAGAACCACCTAGCTAACCTGCTTTCAAACTCCTGCCCCCTGGAAACTGTGACATAATAAATACCTGTTGTTTTAAGCTGCTAAATTTTGGGATAATTTGTTACACAATAATATAGTTAGTTATGAAATGCAAGTTTTCTACCCTGGCTCTTATGTTTTTTGTTTGTTTTTCTTTCTCCATTCATTGTCATTGTTTTCTTTATCTGGGACCTAAGTTTAATTATATTTCCCTCCCACCCCAGCTAATAATTGACCTACCAATTTAGGTAAAAATCATAGACTTATTTTCAGGACATTTATGGGCTTTTGCAATGTATTTGTTTATCATCTTATCTCCAGAAATGTTAGATTACTACTTATTATGATTATAAAGATCCTCACAAAGAAAAATTATAATATCTCATGCTGTTATGGGTTAGTGTACCAGGCTGTTAATATAAACTGAAAGATAAATACTTTCTAGAGGGTAATTTGGCAAGATGCAGTAAAAGCTCCTAATACGTATTTTTTTCCATATTCTTTGATCCAAGGATTTTACTCTTCCTTATTTATCCTAAGAGCATAATTTGGCAAGTGCATAAAACTGTATGACCAAGAATGTCCACACTGGCATGATTTATAATAGTAAAAAGTGGAAAATCTTAAATATCTAACAATAGGGATTATTTAAATAAATAATAGTAGTCTAACAGTGAAATACTATTTAGGCCTTTAAAGTCATAATGAAAATCTACATTTATTAACATGGAAGAATATAGATGTGTTCAGTGGAGAAAAGTTTTTTTGTGAAAGTATATTTTATTGATTATGCTATTACAGTTGTCCCATTTTTCCCTTTAGTTGAGGAAAAGTTTATAGTGTGTTTGTTATAATTCTATTTTATGAAAACATGCACATATTTTTAAAAAATCTATGCATTTATACTTGTATTTTAAAATATCTTGGAAGGATATACATCAAAATGTCATCAGTAGTTAACTTTCAGTGATGAAAGGTAAGGTAATTTTAATTAATTTTTTTGTTTACATATAATCTCTAGTTTTTCTTCTAGTGATTTAATAAAACAAGAAAAAAAAGTAAAATTCATTGTGAAAATCAGTAAAGCACAGAGGGTCATGGTCAAATGTACTTACACTATTCAAAGTTAACCACTCATATTACAAGGCCACTGTAATCAAAACAGCTTGGTACTGGCATAAAAACAGACAGATAGACCAATGGAACAGAATAGAGAGCCCGGAAATAAACCCAAGTCTCTACGGGCAATTAATCTTCGACAAAGGGGGCAGAAGCATAAAATGGAATAAAAATAGCCTCTTCAAAAAATGGTGTTGGGAAATCTGGATGGCCACATGCAAAAAAATGAAACTCGAGCACCAACTTACACCATACACAAAAATAAGTTCAAGGTAGATAAAAGACTTAAATGTAACTCGTGACACCATAAAAGTTCTAAAGGAAAACATCGGTAGGAAAATCTCAGACATTCCACGCAGCAACATCCTCAATGATTTGTCCCCTAGAGCTAGGGACATAAAGGAAAGAATAAACGAATGGGATCTTATCAAAATAAAGAGCTTCTGTGGGGCTAAAGAAAATAGTATTAAAATAAAAAGAGAACCAACCGTATGGGAAAACATATTTGCCAATGATATCTCAGACAAGGGTCTGATCTCCAAAATATGCAAAGAACTCATACGACTCCACTCCAGGAAGACAAAAAACCCAATTAAAAAATGGGCAAAAGACATGAACAGACACTTCTCGAAAAAGGACATACAGAGGGCCCGGAGTCATATGAAAAGATGCTCAACATCATTAGCCATCAGAGAGATGCAAATTAAAACCACAATGAGATACCACCTCACACCAGTCAGAATGGTCATCATCAACAAAGCAACAGATAACTGTTGGAGGGGATGTGGAGAAAAGGGAACCCTACTGCACTGTTGGTGGGAATGCAGACTGGTGCAGCCATTGTGGAAAACAGTATGGAACTTCCTCAGAAAATTGAAAATGGAACTGCCTTT
>PVJI01027019.1:0-18192 GCA_004026765.1 Micronycteris hirsuta
TATACCCCGTGTGTTTCAGGGACATTTATAAAACTGGAGGGCTAAATCAAATCAGACTGGGAGAATGTAGAGAAAATATTTGCAGAAAGCATCAGGGAGTCCTCAAAAATATGACTTAAAAGAACATTTAAGGCCTTTCTGGAATAATGCTGTGCAGACCTCAAAGATGTTTGAAACCACTTTGAGTGTGTTTGCATTCACTTAATTCCTAGAAATACAATGCAAAATACATAATTTTAGTAATAAAATATATGAGAAGGGCACAAAATATGTTATGTACTACAATGGCTATGAATAGCTTTAAAAATCCCAAACACCAGGAAAATAGAATATTTCTTACACTTATATCAACTTTTAAACTTGGGATAATAAAAGATAACTTGATGGCTTGGGAACAAGTAGATTTTATAAACGGCTTGATATAACATTATACAGGGGCGGGCAAAAGTAGGTTTATAATTGTTCGTGTGGAAAAACACATGCAGGTTATGATTATAACAATAGCTTCGTTAACTCTGAGTTTTGCATCTTCACAACTATAAACCTCTGTTTTAATAGCTTTGGGCCATCTCCTGCATTAAGCAAGAAACTAGCAGGTAAATGCTGAGGTATGGAAATTTAGAAATACATGACATTCTTAAGTGATTGATGATAAATGTTAGGGTATAGAGCTGGAAGTGAAGAAGCATTCACTATCGGGAATGCTGATATTGATAATGTGATATAAACTTAATTGAGCCCTCAATTTTATTTGGGAAACTCTCATGAAGAAATCTGGCTTCATTGTGAATAGTCTGTTACTTCTTGTTTCTGATCTATTAGAGAAAATATGATGACTCTTGTTCGTAGGCTGACTGGAGCGTTACAACAGATTTGCAAAGCCTAGCCTCCCGGTGTGGTTTGCGACCACGTTGTTAGGCAACGTGTTTCCTTTCTAAGTCACCCCAGCTCATAAAGTAATGTGAGAAATCCCTGGGGGCTGGCCATTTCTGGGGGTGTGAGGTATTGGACTTTGCACCAAGAAATCCATAGTGGAGAACTCACTTTTCCGTAACTAGACGTATGAGCTTGGGCAAGCCATTTAATTCCCCTGGACACTTAAGACTAAATAGTATTAATATTTCCAGTTTATTATATGCCAATATTCTGCTAAGTATACTTTCTTATCTCATTAATTACCCTTCTAAGTAAATATACTCTCCACTGACACAGAGAAGAAACCGAAGTTTAGGGCTGTAGGAAAATTGCCCAAGGGTTGCCGAACTAATAAGGAGTAGAAATGGGATTTTAATTGAGACATATTTGTTCTAAAACCCATGTCTTTAATCGCTATGCCATCCTGCCCTCCAAAGAAGTACACACTTTCTAGTGAGCTTGGTCACAGCGTAGATTGGGAGCCAGAAAGCCAGGTTTAAATCCCACTTATGGACACGTAACTAGCTTTGTGACTTTCGGTAAGCTACTTATACTGTCTTGTTTTCATCTGTAAAATGGGGATAATAATAGTATTACCTCTAACTGTTATTATGCAATGCAAGTAACCCATTTAGAAGACTGTTTGATGCACAGTAAGTACAATATTAGTATTAATTTTAATATTAATATTATTTTCTCTGGCACAAAATTTATAGACATACACCACAAAAAGTACAATTGAATCAATAACCAGATATTTATTACTTTTTTTTTTTAAGATTTTTTTTTTCATTTATTTTTAGAGAGAGGGGAAGGGAGGCAGACAGAGAGGGAGAGAAACAGCAATGTATGGTTGCCTCTCACATGGCCCTCACGGGGACCTGGCCTGCAACCCAGGCATGTGCCCTGACTGGGAATTGAACCGGGACCCTTCAGTTCCCAGCCCACGCTCAATCCACTGAGCTACACCAGCCTGGGCAGATATTTATTACTATCTTAATATATTTTATAAACCTGTGCCAGGTGTTTTAGGAAATAGAATATAAAAAAAAATTTTTGATATAATTTCTGTTCAAAACAACATTCCACAGAGTGAAATTGCTACCTTCTTGAAATGTCCCTTTAAAGTATTAACTACCATAAGGAATTAAAAGTTCAAGAAAGAAAATAAAGTCTCATATAGAGTGTTCTTTACTCAGAAACACTTATCACTACCAGATTACACACTCCTGTGCCTTTTATCTGTGTGAGTATGATGTCAAGTACATTTTTTCTATTGGGGGGGGCATAGTAAATGGTGTATTATTAGTAACTTAGTTTTGATTATTGTTTTTTAAATGTATTCTTTCATTATGGATTTAAAGATATTGTGAGCGCCTTTATTTGTTATGGCTTTTCTTGTGGCCTGGACACAATGCATTAATACTTTATAAGGACTTATTTATATTTATAAAGTTTTAGAAATGAACCTTCAAAGCCAAAGATTTTGATTTTGGACTCATGTGCTACAACAGTTGATGCCTGAAAGGCTAGAAAGTTAATTGTGCTTTTTTAAGTGGAAGTAGTTTTTACTTAAAATCAACAAATTTGTAATTTAACAGGTAATATTTTCCATACAATTATTGCTCAGATATCATTAGTAGCTAAAATTTCAATATTTGAAACAGCTTGCATAATATATATTGCAGAAACCCAAAATACTCTGTAATAAGTAGTGTGTCTGAGACCTGTGATGTAATTGAGGAGAAGCATTTATGAATCTGTGTAAGGTCACAAAGCAAAACAAGACAGAATCTGGAAATCCCGACCTGATCAAAGGTTAGGACATCTCTAACATGCAACTTTGTCTCATGTATTGTATATACTATGAGGGCAGAAAATAAATTTAATAATTCAATGCATATTTACTCCGTACCAGTGTGTGGTGGACATTTTCCTTCCCAATTATCAGACAGCAGTCTCAGAGTCTTGCAGGTTATTACCACATTTAATTCGAGGGAAATGAGCCCTACTGGGGTTTGGATTCAGCAGTCACTCTCCTACCCCTCCCTGCAGGTGAAGTATACTTTTATTAAATGGCAGGTTTGGCCATGGATTTGATTTGACTGAAAGGCGGTGTAAGACACAATCCAAGCAAAGACTTGCAATGTCCTTCTGCACTGGAGGCAGCTGTCTTGTGTTTCTGACCTTGCTCTGAGAGCAATGTGGCTTCAGCAGCTCATTTGTCTCAGAAGAATTCCTGTTCCTATGTTGAGCAGACCTCCCTTAGGTGACCGTCCCACGAAACATTGATAGCTGAGTCTACCCAGCCAACCTATAGACCTGAACTTGAAGCATAGCCACTCCAGTTTACCCAAAGAAATGTGAACATAGTGATAAATTTTTATTGTTCCATGCCACTGAGTTTTGGGGTGGCTTGTCACGCAGCAATAACTGACTGATACAATTACTTTATGTAAAGTTAGATAGTTAGTAATTGGCCAGGTCAGGGGGAGATTCTTCCTTTCATATGGCTTATAATACAGTCAGGAAAAGAAGACAACCTCGGATCCATAAACAGTGATTGATAACCTAGATTGCACAGTTTAAACCATATGATCTCTGAAAATTTCCACAGAGGAAAGATCAGCGAGAGTTCAAATATAGACATACCATTTAAAATTGTAAATATGTTAAGCAGCTCTAGATTAGGGATGCACAAATATGTGGCATAATTGCCATCACTCCCAGATCTTGAAACGATGACATGGATCCCAAATCAATTATGATGCTCATTCCTGCAGTGCCTAGGAGAAGTCTCAAAATCCTTCTCAGAGAAATGCTAGAAGCAGTGACAGCCGATTGAGTAGAGTTGACACATGAGCTCAAATCTGTGTCTCACTTCATCTTGGCAGAAAATCTTTTGAGAGATATTAATTCCTTCCTTTTAAAAGCACATATTCTATGGAAAGTTGATAGCAAAATATTTTATATTAGCCATAGATGTGGGATAGCATTCATTTTGCCGAAAAGGGAACACTATTTCTTTTATAATAGAGCAAGATGCCTCACCTGGACAGGGTTCATTAATTGATTAAAAAATAATTAAATAAACATTTATCAAGAACCTCTACTTGTCAAACACTGAAGGAAAGAAAAGGTAAATACTAGACAACCTCTGCCTTTGAGATGCTTCAAGTTTAAAAGCAGTTGAATAAAACGAAATGAGAGGGGGAAAAAAAAAACTTTAGCAAGTGATGTGATTGTAATAAGGGTATCCAGGAAAAGCAAGTGAAAGCAAAGAGGTGAGCATCTTTGAGTAGTCCCTGGGCTTCATAGAATCCTTACAACATATTTGGTGGCCTTCCCTGGCAGGAAACCACCAAGCACGCTATACATAGCACCTGGCAGGAGACCGGAACGGTAGCCCAGCAGGGCTGCTATGGAGGTGGGATTCAGGGGGTTGAAACATTTCCTAGCATCTGCAGCCTATTTTTTAAAAAACATTTTCAAGAATTTCTGGCTTCAAAAGAAACCTTGTTCTCCTTTGAGGTTTTTGAATTTTTTGCAGCCTTACTAAGTAGAAGTTTTTCTTCTTCTACTCAGCATTTCTTTTAAGACCAGCCACGTGGTCCTTATAATCCTGGGTCCTTGTTCTGTTGCTTCTCTGTCTCCTTTCAAAAAGTCCTATTTCTTTGATTGTCACACAGTCACCTGTTGAATCTTCCAGTAGTGCCAGCCCTCATTGTTACCATCTGCTGTGTCAGCCCTTAAGAATTTAGTTCCTGGTTCAAGGTTGCCTTTTCAATTTTTCTAACAATTCTTTATCTACTCACTGAACAACGTTTATCAGAATTTATTATGATTAATTGTGTCTCAATTCTACCAGACTGAAAGTTACACAATAGCGATTGCAGAAGTTTTATTCACCCCTGCATCTCCAGTGCTCAGCATAATACTTGGAACGTGATGCAACAAATACATATTCATCAAACGGACAGTGACACTATTATAGCTTTGGGTAGTTGCAGGGAAGCAGACCCAGTGGCTCAGCACCATCAAGGACAGGTTAGGCTGCCTCATTCGGAGTCACAGAGTCTGTAGACATACCAACAGTGAGCAAGTTAGGAAGATAATTTGAGGATAAATTGTTGAGGTGCTCGATTCCTACAGGAGTGGCCACAGGCAATAAAGACAACACCCTTCAGAGTACACCTGTTTTGAAGTACTTTCACCTGTTTGCCCTCTTCTCCATGTATTGGCGACTTTCTTGCAAGGTAAGTAAGGACAGCTAGCAATTGCTTCTGCTAAACTAGCTTTGATTCTGTGGCATTCAGACACAGGGTGTCATCTGCAATTATACTGGCAGCTAAATAGCAACAATTGAGGGAAGATTTGATGTAAATAGAACAAAGAAACTCTGATCTTTGCTGGGGTTGTGTATTCTATTGCACTTTAAATGAAAGCATTCATTACTATCAAACTCAAAAGAGGTGGCAGAAATGCATGTTGAAAGTGGAGGGCTGGAATGTTATTATGGGGTGCTAATGTCAGCCACAAACACCTTTGTGATAATAGGCAACGTGAGTAGCAAAGGCATAGCAACATGTACATCTCCTCTCTTAGGAAAGCAGTGGAGAGCAAAGAGTTTCCGGTATCATTCTGGTTTCAAATTAAATGTGTAGTCTTTTGATACTGAAACACTTGGAGAAATGCTCACAAAATCTAATCTTTTCTTAAAAAATAAAGCTGATTAGCCAAAGGACATATATTCCTATACACATAGCTCATGGGCAGAGACAACGACGTGGTGAAGGCAGGGGTGTGGGGCTGGGTGAGGGGGCACATAGGGGGAGTGGGAGGCATCTGTAGTAGTGTTAACAATAAAAAATGAATACAGAGAGCTGATCCAAAAAAATGACATCCAGAAAACTGCCTGTAGATAAAGAGAAGAAAATGACCTTGAGATAATGCATGGATTCATGTAACAAAAGGCATGATTTATACAGTACTTTTTGGTATGAAATGTTTTCTATTTAAAAAAATGCAGATACACATTTGCTATATTATGATTTTTATTTTTTTCCCATTGTCATTTACTAGGCTCTGGTTACCTAGAGAGTAGAGAAAGAACTAGCAAAATATACCACATGTATTGCATTGATAGAACAATTGTATAGGCATCTTGGATGTTCTTAAGATCGGTTTTCCATGCAGTATATTTATGATTTTTGTAACTGATGCTCACACCAGGACTAAGAAGCCTATGCAGCTGATTTAAACTCAACAAAAGAGCTAAGGATTCTTTCAGCTGTCTTTCAAACATGGGTAGATTTTTTGTTGTATTTGGCGATGGTGCTACTGATGTAGTTATTTTTCACCCACACAAATATAAATACGAAGACCAATGAGTAGCCAAAAACTGTGTGAAAAGAGAGATAGAGATGGTGGATGTATGTGTGGGAGGGAGAGAGAGAGAGAAACTGAGAGATCGAGAAAGAGAGGGAGAACGTTTGTTCTGACAAAGCTCTAATGCTCTGACGCTCAGCGACTTTGCCCAGTGGGTTTCGCTATCTCATGACCCCTCTCCAACAAGCCCTCTTTAATACATCTTTTAAAAGTTACCCTTTCATAAATCTCTTCCCTATTGGATTGCAACTTCAACCAGCCAAAAAAAAAAATTTTTTTTTCTCAACCGCACATTAGCCATCTGCAAAGAGGGCCTAGATCTGACTCCTGACAACCCGTTCCCAGATGAGGTCCCAGCATCCCATTCTTCATAAATAATAGCCCGCCATGTTTATTATAAGCTCTTATTCCTGGGTATTACCCCAGACTTAATGTGAAAGAATCTCTGGGGATACATCCCAGGAATGTGCCCTCTAAACCGCCCCCCACCGTGTGATTCTGTTGCACACTGCAGCCTGAGCGTGCTGGAGTCGGCAGTGATAGCCGAGGTGAGTCAGGACCTTGGCTGAGGCCTGGGTCTGTCACGTGGGGAAGAGCTACATTAATCATGCGTGAGGCTTAAATTAAAAATACAGGAACAGTGGTTAACAGCATACATCGAGTGCTTAACACATGCCAGACACTGTTAGATATACATGTTTTATTTCATTTATAGGAGACACATGCTATTATCATCCCTACTTGAAAAAGGAGAACACTTTCAGGGTTGAAGATGTTATGTAAGTAAAGTCACACAAATACTGAAATATAACTCTTAAAACTTTTTTCCTGTAACTATTTCACTGTACTGTCTATGAAAAAGAAGTAAGGAAATGTTTGGTATCTCTCAGTCCTGTCCCATACGGACTAGTAAGACCACATGATCCTAGCCTTGTTAAATCATACACAAAAAGCAGGACTGACACTTTCTCTCAATGATAGTTGTAGCTTACTACTATTCTTCTAGATCATCTTTTTTTTTTTTTTTTTGAGAATTTTTATGAGTTTATTTGAGTCAAACAGAAGTTATTGGCCTTAGGTCTGATTCTTAAATGCTCTAAAGAAAATACCATAGATTAAAATTTTCTTGTTGAAAAGTATCATTTTCTTTCTCTGTACTAGTATTCCTCCTAGTTTTTTTTTTGTCTCTATGATACTTTCTTTGATGACACATTTATAGAAAGGGTCTATGTACCCTTAGTGAATGTCCACTGTGTACCAGGCGCTACGGTAATGTTAAGGATAGTGAAGGACAACAGTTTTAGTCCCTGCGCTCAGATAAATAAACAAGTGCAAACACTACCATATGATGCTAAGTGCTAATAAGGAAACATAATCAAGGCTGAGATAAAAATAATCCCTGGGGTGATCAATTTTAATTAGGAAGATTAAGGAAGTCTTCTTTGAAGAGGTGGCATTTATGCTGAGACCTAAAGAAAGGAAAACAGAGGGAAATTATCTACTAGAGGAAGGAGAGCAAGTTCAAGAATTCTAAAATGGCAAAGACCTTGCGTGTCAGAGAACCTTAGGAAAGACCTGTGGAGCTGGCCTTCAGTGAGAAATGGAGATAGCTGTTCAGTACTGAGGTAGTGTTTTATATGAATGGATGAAGAAATTGGGTTTCCTTCTGAGTTGAAAGGGAAGCCACTGAGGGGTTTATGTAGAAGAGTGACATTATTTAATTTGCCTCATAAAAGAATCAGTTTTTCTAAAATGTGCAGATGAGATACAGGGAAGTGAGAGTCACTGAGAGACCAGTCAGTAGTCTATTATGATTTTCAGATGAGATGACTGGTGGTCTAAGGGGATGATTTAGGGAAAAAGGGGAGTGGATGACTGTAAAATATAACTTATACACACAATAAACAGGACATGAACACAGCTAGCAGAAGGGAGGGGCTTGAGGGACTGGATGAAAGAAAGTGAAGGGATTAGCCAAAAATGTATATACTTAAGGCATGGGCACAGACAACAATGTGATGATAACCAGAGGGAAAGGGGAGTGGGGCCAAAGGGGAGAGAATGGGGACAGAAAGAGACTTTGCTTGGGGCAGTGGTTGCATGATGCAATGTGCAGATGATGTTTTACTGAGTTGTGTACTTGAAACCTGTATGGTTTTGTGAACCGATGTCACCCTCCAAAATCCAACATCAACAAAAAAATAAAATGGATTCAACAGAAGACAAAGTGAGAGAAAAGAATCAAGGATGATTTCTCAGTTTCTGAATGTAGCATCTTAGAAATAGGAGATATTTCTGGGGCCAGGTGGGAAGAGTGGGTTAAAGAGAATGATTATAATCAAATTTTGTTTTAATAATATTTTAGGTATTTATGAGGAAATCACGTGCAAATGGCCATTGAATATGCAATCGTAAAAAAAGAGAAGTCTATACTAGAAATATAAATTTGAGAATAATCAATATAAATATTTTTGAGGCCATGGAGTGAGTAAGATCATATAGATACAGAAGAGTGTTTAGAATGGAGCTCTAAGGGACCTCCAGCATTTAGAGGGAGCTCCAGCATTTAGAGGTCAGATTGAAGAAGCTAAAGCATCGAAGAAATTTGAGAAAGACTGGCCCTAGAGATAAGAAAAATAAAAAAGAGGATGTTGTCATGGAAGCCATGATAGGAGTGTATTAGAAAAAAAGATGTGGTCAAGTATATTGAATGCAGGTCAAGTAAAATAAAGGCAAATAATTTGCACAGTCAATTTAACACTATGGTTATCATCTGTGACCTTGACAAAAGCAGTTTCAGTGAAGTGGGAGAGAGTAAAACCAGAACACACAGAGGTCAAAGAGTAATGGAAACAGAGCATGTTTTCAGAAAACTACCGTAATCCCATGCGTAGAGTCCAAAATTTTCTACTGTTTAAAATGTGGAGTGCCATTATTTCAAGGTTAAAGAAATGACCTGTGTAACTGTCATGCTGGTAGTTCAAGGTTCCGGCTGGATGATTCACATTTATTCGGGTCCTGACAACAGTTTTTCACTGCCTACCAGTGGTCTACTCCTGCTCCAGTCTAGACGGATTCTGGATTCTATGTCTGTCCGGGACTCCCAGGACATCGGCGGTGTTTGTGATGTCTTCTGACCTTAGAATGATTGAAATTGTGCCGGGAGAAAACTGGGAATTTGGTGCCCATGCTCCACTGTTGTAATTAAGATCCTCTGATTTTCCCTGCCGGGACACTCCCCGCAGTCTCCACATCAAAGTAAAGAACATTAGTCTAGTCTTTCTTGCAGCTGTTGGTCAGAGAACAAGATTAAAAATTTTATATAGACATTTGTGCTATTGTAAGTTTTTATTGCATATAAAGACGATTTGCTACAAAGGGTGAAAGGGCAGGTTTTTTATCTGTTTCTTTATTCTATTTTGTTTTGAAAGATGGAGCTAGTGTCACGTATAAGATGCTGATGAGAATGGTCCTTCATAGGAACACAAAGTTGTCGACAGTGAGGGAGGCAGCAAGGGCTGGCCCCGTATGTCAAGATTACAGTCTGTTTATCTGAATTTAATGCAGAACATATGATCCTGAAAGTACAGAAAAGAAGGAGGCTAAAATCCTTGATCTAGGAAAATATGGGAGTCCTGCAGGAAACGGCAGCCGTGGCATAGGCTAAGGGAAAAGGAACTGATCACAGTGACTGGGACTGGGATGCAAAGCAGAGTTTTGTTTCAAGAAGCAAGGCAAAATTCCAGAGGCAGCAGATCAGAACTAAATCAAATAAAGTTCATTCAGCTCAATGTTAAACTTTCGGGGCCATTAATTATGATTTTTGGTTAGGAGGCAATTTAAGAGACTTATAGTCCAAGGCAGGGCTAAGTCAATAGCCGGTGATTTAATTAATTACCAGAAAGGTAGACATTGGTGGGACATTGGGGTAGGGTCATAATGGCTGTCATTAGCTATAACTCCTAATTTAATATCTTCACTTCTCTATCTGTCCTCTTATGTGTCTTCCACTTACTTAATGAGATGTCCTTCCATCACATCATGTGTCATGTATTTAAAACCTAGCTTACCTTCTCCTAATCAAAAAGAAAAGATTTTCCCATTTCTCTTTCTCTCTTAGTTATCAGGGATCCAAATATCACTTACAATTATCTATCAGCTCTACTTATCTTTTAGATTAACTTTCAAACATTTACCAGTTTTTTTGTTACATTTATAATATAAATTTTATTTTTCTTCACTCCTTTTACATTTCCATAACCAAAGATGTGCTAAAGTATAGAAAAATAAATGTTTTATAATCTTACACACCCAGGTTCAAATCTTCACTTCTCCATATACTACATGGGTGATCTTTTTACAATTTAATTCTAAATATCCATTGCCTGAAATAGTGACAATAATTGATATATTTTTAATGTTTTCTAAAAGTAAAATGACTTATTGTATGTAAAGTATATACTGTAATCTAATACATGTTACATACTCAATAAACATTAGTTTCTCCCTTCTTTGACAATTTATTCAGCACATATTAGTGGAATAAATGGTGAGTTCCTCCTTTTCTGTCTGTGTTCTTTGTCTGCTTCCTTCTTTTCTGAATAAGTTCATATCCTTAAAATATCCTCAATCAAACATTTAACAAACCCTCTTTGTCAATAAGGTAATTCCTAACTTTGGATCTCCCCTGATCTCTCACATCAATTCTCAAATTCAGCTAGTTAGATTTATCTATTCACTGCATCTTAAAAATATCATGTTCTTTCAGACCTGTGTTTCTCACTGCTTCTCCTGCCTAGAATTTCTTCCTAATTCTCCCAACCTGCTAAAGCTCTATTTGTCAGTGCTCAGCTCTGGTGTTCTATATCTACAAAACCATATGATCTCCCTTAGCTTTCAATCATACACAGAGGACCCTATTTGCTATACTTTCCAACAGTGTTATTTCTTGCCTCATTCCGTGCTAGATAACTAAGAACACCACTCTCCTTCTTCACTCAGTACTGTGCTTTCTAGGACTCGGCCTGGCTAAGACTCTAGACAGGGCACCACCTCTTGCTATGCTTCGATTATTCACTTAAAGCACCTGAAGATTCTATCCATAGAATGCTACAGATATCTGGTCACCATCCCAAATGGGAAGGATTGTTGTGACTTTTCTCACACTCCTAAAACATACATTCTTAGACTCTCCCCTTGGGAGTCATTTTGCTTCAAGGAAAATGCTTTTGATGTTAAGGAGGGAGAGAGGGGAAAAGGAACAAAGACAAGGAGAGGATACTTCTTTCCACACACATGTAATTCAAGTAATGAACCGTCAATTATTTCCACACTTTTATTCCTTTAAAAGTGTTACCCATTTTTGAGTTCAGCTATAAAATTAGTAAAATGATACTGAAAACCTTTGTGGACTATAGGAGATACCATGGAGGGAAAGAATCAAAAGAAAGAAAGCAGGGTAGGTGAAATTGTTCTGGACAGTCTTCATAGGAGATAAGTTACTTTATTCATCCATTCAGTGCATATTTATTGATCATTAATGAGGTGCCAAAGAGCTTTGCTATAGTGTGGGCACAAAGATGAAGAAACCCTTTCCCTTTATGTATATTGGGGGAGGTACACATTAATCAAATTGTCACACAAGTATGAAATTGACATAATGACGAGAGCTATGGAGGAAAGCCGCACAGTCTCTGGGAGGCCTGCCAGGGGAACTAGTGCTAGTAAGGGAGCATCCAGAGGTTTTCTTAAGCAAGGAGGAGTAGCTAGGTGAGAAAGTGGAGATTTTTCTAGGCAGAGGAAATGGCAAGTGCAAAGATCTATGATAGGATGGAACGTGAAAACTGTGAGGAACCAAAAGAAAGTCAGTGGCAAGAATAGGATTGATGATGAGAAAGAGGGATTAACAAGAGAAAGCTGAAGAAATCAATGCCTGTGAAGAGCTTCTCTGGTCACATGGAGGCATTTGCTCTTATCCTAACATCACTGAACTGTTTCTAAGTACATATGCCATAGAGGAGAGTAACACCAGTTGTCTTTTATTCTCAAAATATCACATCCTCTTCAAAGTGGCAAGTAGAGGAAGAGAATTCAGGTAATTGTTAGAAAACCATTGCAATAATTTAGGCAAGAGAAAAATAGTGATGGGTTAAAAGGGGTAAATATTGAGTTGGAGGTAAGTAAAGAGACTTGTGATATTTTGGGTGGGTAAATTGATAAACATTAAATATGAAAGAAGACGACTCTGTTTCTGACTTGTACAACTAGATGGTAGGTGGTGGATTTTCCTGAAAGAGAAACACTGAGAGAAGACCATAAATGCTGGCAGAAGAAGTGCGTGTGTTTTACTGTGAACATCCCAAGCTCAAGGTGTCTCTGTTACATCCTGGACAAGATATCAAACATACAGTTGGACAGAAGATAAAAGTGATTGCTGATACTTACATGGCATTTAATGTGTACAAAATATGCTTATAAGGAGTTGAAATATATCAACTCAAATGGTTCTGGAAATCTAAAGAGAGGGCTTTGCTAGATATATAAATGAGTAAACTATTTGCATTTAGGTGGTAAATTTGGCTATGGCTTTGAATAAAATCCCCCAGCAAGAAAAAGAGAAGACATACTAGGAAAGAGTCTTGTAAAACTCCAGTGTTTAATGCCTCACAGATGAATTAAAAAAAAAAAAGGGAATAGAAGTTGCCAAAAATGTAAAAGGAAAAACAGGATACTGTTGGCTCCCCAAAACTAAGGGAAAGTCATGTTTCACGAAGAGCAAAGTGTACATCAATACCTGATGCTGCTGGGGGGTCAAGAAAGACGAGGACTGAAAAATATCAGACAATCATAGTGACATGGCAGCCAACGGCGTTATTAGTCAGAGCTCTCCAGTGGGATGATGGATTCGATCCCATCTTTTTGTGTGCAGGGGTGAGAGAGAAAGGTGGGAAGCAAGAGAATGTAAAGAGTAGACAGCTCCTTTGAGAAATTTGACCTCAAACTGGAGGAGATAGGTAGAGGAGAAGGGGAAGAAAAGTGGCAGCTTACGGTGACAAGGACATGAGTGAGCATGCTTTCTTTTTCAAAAGGTGAAAGGCGTAAATGCGTCAGACAATAGCAACAGCACCCGTCTCTACACAGGTCTGGAAAGAAGCTCTTGGAGGTTGAGAGGCTGAGTGTACAATAGAGAAGCAATATCGACAGTGCAATTTTTCTTGAGAAGCTTATTGGAAGGATTAGTCTTCTGTAGAAAAGTGACAGATAACGTAAGTTTACTTGTCTGATATCTTAAAAAAGGAAGGAGCTTCTGTCTACAGTATTATATTTTATTAATAAAATAGGTAGCTGATAAAAGTAAATGAACAGTGTGAAGAGAGTAGGGAAGATGGGATACAGTCGTGGAGGGTGGCAGAGTGAGCTGACAGGAGAGGGACGGCGCGCCTTTTCAGTGGTGTTGACAGATCATGTGATGTTGTAAGTTTACAACGGAAGTCACCTTTCCTGTAATTTGCCTTTTGCTAGTATGAGTGGTTAGGTCTCCAGACATAGGCCTGGAGAGAGTGGATAACTGGTATATTCGCTAAGATTTAGGTTCAACCATGAGTAACCAAAACCAAAAGAAAACAATAGCAAACCCAGAATAACAATAGTCGTAGCTTAATGAAGGGAGAAATATTCTTCTCTCAACATTCCGTACATTTAGGGACCGCCTACACATGAGTGTTACTGTGCTCCTCCGTGTCCTATCTGATTCTTCAACTGTGTGTGCCTTCCTTTCCCAAGGTCACTGTAGGAAACAAAAGGGTTTTTGCGTTTTCAGCCATATTTCTACTTTTTAGCAAATTGGAAAGAGGAAAGAACAAGGAAGCCACATCCCCTTCCTCTAAAGCCACTCCCTGAAATTGTGCTGAGTAGTCACCTGGTCACTGTTAGCTGAAGGAGAAGTTGAGAAATTTGATATTTATTCAGATTCCAGGTGCCAAGACAACATTGGAGTGGTCTGTTACCGAGGAAGAGGGGAACCCTAGAAGTCTTTCTCAGGGTTAAAGCAATCCAGGAAGAGAATTTGCAAAGTGGGTGATAGTGGAGGTTGTGAAAGAAGCAAATTGGATAAAGAACAAGGCTGTGGTTCAAATGACCTGTTTAAATTGAAGTTTGGGAGGCGGAGCAGTTATGAATAATGAAATCGCCAAGGCACAAGGGAGAATGTCCTTGGAAATGAGGCGGAGCACTCAGAGGCAAGTTCGGATGAGTCAGGGAAATAGATGCTAATGTTTCTAATGAGCACAGTGCATGGAGTGGGGAGGAAGCTTGTCCCAGGTACCCAAGTTTTTGATGAATGAGAAGGAATTATCAGAGGCATGATAAATGATAACAGCAGAGAGAAGAAGAGGATTGTATAACTGAGTGTCATGAGCCTCAAAGAGATAGGCTTTACAATTGTACTGGTAAAATAACGATCGGAAAGCAGGAATGATAGCACAGATGACTCGAGATCCATCTCTAGTTTGAAGATAGGAGATGTGAGAAAATAAGCTGCCTCCATCTCAGAGGGGCAGAGGAAGTAGAATCCTCAAAATATTGGCAGGGGTCAGTTAAAATAATGAGAAAAGAAGTTTAAAGTTTGAGAAAAGTTTGTTCATCGATGAGCTGCAATTTTATAGAGGGAGAGTGTGGGAGGTTTGGGGGGTAGAGGTCAGGACTGGTGCAGGCTCCAGAGAAATTTGGAGATGATCATTGGGCGAGGACCTATGGGAATGTTTTATTTAAACAGGGAGGAGAAAAGGTGCCTGCCCTTATTACAGTCACCTTCTTGGGCATGGGCACTGGGAGTGGTGACCAGTGGACTTTTCACTCTGGCAGGGTGCAGACAGGTTCAGAAGTCAGAGACTCAATATGCTCCATAGACTGAGTGAAGGTGGATTCAAAACTGAAAGCTCACTGGTTGCTCAGTTTGGATTCTGGTAGTTCCAGAGACTTGGATCACTCACAATCAGTTTAGTGATATTACACCTATTAAAAATGCCTCACAAAAATACTTATTTTAAAAATAAATTGAATTTAAAATGTTTTGTCTCATTATTAAAATAATACATGGTTATTGATAAAATATATACACACATCAATAAGAAATTTTAAATCACCAGTAGTTTCATTTTCTGAGCAAATCCCTTCTAATTTAAAGAATAAAGGCAAATGCTTTATTTTAAAAATGTGCCAGAATTAACCTTTTGTGTAAGCATAATTAAATTTTTTCAAAGTCTATAACTGTTACTTTATTTTTGGATCTATTGTATAGTCTGTGAATATTGTACATTTTCAACCTCGGTTACTGGATTCCAAATAAAATGTTACTATCTTAAATGACTACCAAGATTTAGAGTTGGCATTTGCCAGGTGGTTCATCATGGCCATAATTTATTTAATATAAAACTAATGGTGAGGAATGCAGCACCGATGGTTCCATTTTCTTTGCAGTGGTTGACTTTATGATGCAGCTTCACAGAGTCATAAAAAGACAAAGCTGAAGGCAAAGTTAGAAATCATTGCCCAAATTTCTATCACTTTATGGATGAGAAAACAGTTGTAGAGAGGAGTGTGTCATCCTGCCACGGAGCTAGTTTGCAGTGCAAATAAAACTGGAGTAGGGGTCTCCTGTCTACCAAGTCAATGTCCTTCCCCACTCTCTCGCTTCCGCAGCAGTCTGTTACCTACCCTCTGAGTGCGTACTGCTCCGCGGGCCTGTGCAGGAAAACGGGAGGCAGCAACCTTCTGTGCTGTTTTGTGACATCTGTTGTGTTTTATTTAACTATCCCCATGTACGAAGGTGTCCTTCCTCTTAATGCTTCATCTGATTTTGGTCACCCCTGTCTTCCTTCAACACCAAGAACACTTGCAGAGAGAGTGAAGCTTCAATAATGTTTGCTAAATGAGTGATAGGCTAAACAAATGAGTTCCCTTTCTTCAGGTAAGGTGGGGTTGGAATCTTTTAAAAAAGCGTATCCTTTGCCTTTGCAGAGAAGAGTAAAAACCGTCTCAGCAGGAAGCAGAGCTGCTTCATGAAGGCAGGAATGATCCCCCTTAATGGTGGTGCAGCCAGGAAAGGAGGCTGCCGAGGGAGGGATGCGTGATGAGGAGGAGGCTGTTTTGTGAGGTCAAGGCCAGTTTAGGGAGGACTCTTGTCATTTATATGGAGATGGGGACACTAGGATTTACTTGCCATATCTCTGTTTTCATTATCTCTGTAAACCAAAGTTCTGCAGTGTACCAGGACTCAAAGCTAACCTTTCAAGAGGAACAATGAACTTAAATGAGGCCTTTTGTGTTGGTTATCTGGTGATTTATTCTAAGGTAGCAGTCACTTTGGGCTATGCTGAGGAAAAACAAATACAGGATGTGTTCAGGTGGCATCTTTGATTCATGGCCTTTCTTTTATGATTTATTATTCTGATATATTCAATTTGAAAAGCAAATAGTTTGATACTAAGTGATAGATTATTTTTCTTTAGTGTGAAGAAAGCCACGTTGACAAGCCAGGAGAGGAGCTAACAGTGAGACGGGAGCCATCCCTCAGGAAGTGGGGATGGCTCTAAAAATGAGAAACTTTTAGGATGAAAGAAGCATTTTTTGAGGGCTTTTGTTCCTTTAGTAAATAATTTTGAATGCCATTCTAACTAAGGGCAAGCCCTTTACTAAGCCCAGTGGGAGAATACAAAGTAGGGAGCCATCATAGGTTCTTAGGGGAAGACAAAACATGTAAAAAACAACTACAGAACATGCAACACCAGTGAAAGGGCCTCACAACAAGTGCACACTGAAGTCAAGTAGCCATATTCCCGGGAGGGAAAAAGAGGAAGAAAGTGATTGTAATGGCAGGAAATTTATCAGGGAAGGCTTCAGAGGAAAACAGTAAGACCTTGAACTTAAACTGGATTGAAGCATTCACAGACAGTGGGGCCCTGGGAGACCAAGTGTGTTGAGGTGGCTGCAAAATCTCTGGTGTCACACGGTTACTCTCAAAATTCTAAAGAGAAGAGAGGAAAAGAGAAGAGTAGGGAATGCAATAGGAAAGAGAAAATTATAAAATTGTTTTAATTGGTAATCAAAGAGATAAAAAGATATATGTTTTTTTCAGGGAGGGGAATATTGTGAACATGTAGATTCTAACCAAGTTTATCCACGTATTCAATCCAATTTCAAGTAGTTCCCCAAAGTCTTTTGTGGATTTGATATGCACAAGACATTACGATTGTAAAATTTCTTTGGAATGGCCAAGAGCTCTGAAGAAGTGGGGAGCCTTCAGGTCTTTTACCTTCCCAGATGTCAGGGCTTTTCCAGACGCTGTGGGAATGAAGAAAGGTTGAGAATCCAGGGATGAACAACTGAACAGAAGAATAGGATAGTGAGATGTGAGACTAGGAAAGGAATAGAACAGAACAAGAAAGATGTGAGAATCCACATCTTTCAGTGTCCATGCCAGAGACAGAATATGAGGTTGATTTGGGACAAAACCCTAATTTCAAATAGAAAAAAAAAAAAAGAGAAGTTGTAAGCACTTTAGTAGCCAAAGCGAATTTACTTCATAACAAATATTACTTTCCAGTGAACGCCACAGGTGCAGATGGCATTCCTTTAGCCAACTATTTTCTGACTGAATATTTTAATTTTTAAAATGGAAAGATTTTTTTCTATTTCACCATTTGATTTTAAGTACTGTATTTTGCCATGTATCATGCGCACCTACATTTTTTGTGTGCATTATATACCGGATTATTGTACCTCTCATTATACCCCTGGTATGTAATTCTTATACCCATGTATAATGTGCATCCTTATTTTTCCCTCAGAAATTTGGGCAAAACAGCACACATTATACATGGTAAAATATGG